>JAYKAV010000012.1:2527954-2555962 GCA_035582835.1 Phoebastria nigripes
AAAAAAAAAAAAAAAAAAAAATATCGTCTCTGATGACTGATTTTTCGGTTCTATCATTTGGCATCGCTGACACATTCGGTGAGACCCCTATGAGCGGGAGCGAAAGGCACCGGGGACAGAGAGGACAGACAGACAGAGGGACACCTCTGCTGGAAGTGCCCGTCACCCCCGGGAGCGCAGCCTCCCCGCGCTCACACCTCTCCCCCGGGAGACGCCGTTTATGAGGAAGAAGGAACCGGGGCCAGAYGCTGCCATCCTTCGTTACTGTTCCATTTTCCTCCCTCCCGCATCRGTTGGGCGAGACGCCGGCACCCCCCGAGCCACCCCGCTCTGCTGGCCCCCGCTCCCGCGCTGCAGCCACGAGGGCAACCCACTCGGTAGTTAACGGAGCGCGGGGGCAAGGTCGCAGCGGGTCCCTCGGGAGGCTCAGGGCAGCGCTCCGCCGTCGGTCGCCTCGACCGGCAGCACGCAAACCGCTTCAGCYGCTGGGCGAGATGCGGTCGCTTTTTTCACGTGCTGCTCTTCTGCTTACAGACTGACCCAAAAGGTTAAATTAAACGGTGAGGTTTCCTCTGCGATATGGATAAAAGTACCATATTTTCTGTTAATATTCCTCCCTTTATATCTCTATGAATCTTAGGTATATGAGATGTCGTTAATGTTCAATGCCAACTGCACGTGAACTGCCAGATTTTTGTCAGATTATGACCGTCTTTATGGACCAGTTTATCTCCTGTACAAATGAAACATTTGAAACTTTTTTTGCAACCACCCCCCTTGATATTGCCAATACTGAGAGGCACCTGCTTGCCACAGGATTTAAGTTTGATTTTTTTAATGTGGGTTTTTGTTTTGGTTTTTTTTGGKTTTTTTTTGGTWTTTTTGGAAATCACATCTCCATCCTCCCCCCTTTGCCCGCTCTCCCCCCACTTGACTCTACAACTGGTTAAGACTTCAATCCAAATGGAAGGACCCCTACTAGCAAGCATGACAGATGAGGGAAGCGCTACGCAAGTTAAAAGGCACGCGTACACAGTAAGCTGTAATACTGATAAATCAGACTGATTCCTGCTAAAAGCTTTTCCAGCAGAAGAAGGGCCCTGCCCTGTCAGGTCGATGCCACAGCTGCACGTGTGCCTTAAACATACCCACGCACAGCAAATGAGGAAGGCTTTTGCTGTTCTTTTACTTTTTGTGGGGCAAAGGAAATATTTCCACTTATACCAAGGATGATAAAAGTACATTATGCCCTGGGGGGCGGGAATACATTTCTAAAAGAAGTGCGGAAAGCTGCCGTTCAAAGARCAGCACCCGCGTCTGGCAACAACTACCCCGTTCCGCTGCAAACGGGATCGGGGAGAGAGGCCAGGCTTGCCCACGTGAAAGATTTTCTGTTGTTAAAGCAAACAAATCCCGCCAACACATCCACCCAACTGCAGGGATTGTATCAGGCCAAGACACCGTGTGGAGGCTGACAGTTGCTGTGCAGTTGTTTTCCATATGCAAACCGTGGAATSAAGGGAGGTGGGTGCGATGGCCGTGGACCACCGCCACGGACCACAGACCACCATCCCCCTGCCCGCCCCGCTGCTCCTCCAGGTCCTCCTGGGAGCTCTCCCCACCGGCTAGACACTGCATCCCTAAAAAACTAAGTGTGCAAGACGGTTTGGTTTGCTTGCATGTTTGTTTTTCCATACAGAAATATTACCAGTATAAATCCATGGAAAAACCAGCTGTTTCATTCTCAGCATAGCAAGATCTTTTAGTAAGCATGAGACAACCTTTGGTTACTACGCACTCTGCATATTATTGTAAACACCTCATTTTAGCATGCGTTAAGCATAGAAAGATTAGCTCCTGAGGACAGACCTAAAAGAGAAGGTAGAATTAATTAAAATTTATTAAAACCAGCTAAAAGACTTCAAAGCAACACAATAACTTTAAATCACAGAAGAATAGACTTGCTTTGGGAATAAAAACCTAAATGAAAAATAAAGTATAGACAGTACATTAAGTATTATCTTTTTCTACATTTGCAAATGTCAACGGTAAGTGGAGCGAGGAGATGTGCCAGGTCCCACTCACGGAGCCCTGAGCAAGGAGCGGCCGCCCAGAGCACTGGAGCGGATGGAGCATCCCCAGGTCTGCACCCCCGGGCTCCGGCTGCGTCCGTGCAGAGGGGTCCCTGCCACCCCCCCCAGCGCCAGGGCCACGCTGGGAAGCACGTGCTCCCTGCACACGAGGCTGTGAGACGGGTACGGAAAAGGATTTGGCAGTCCTTTTGTATCTGTGCAAACGCTGGGAGGAAAAGTAGGAGACATTCACATGGATGGAAACAATACCAAAACGCATATTTAAAATAAAATAATCAGCCCTAACAAAGTCATACAGGGTTTCAGAGATTCTTGTTATCTAGAAGTTATGGGTAACTAACCTTCAACTGAATGTAACAAATGCAAGTATAAAGTGGTATGTACAGCAAAATAATGTTTTTTTAAAAAAAAAAAAAGATGACTTTGCAATTGCGTTGCACTTTCCACCCCATGGCTTTTGGGTTTCCTTAGAATCAGATTAGGAAGTGAATGAAATCTAATTTTTAACTTTCATTTAGGCCTTTCATTAAATACTTGATGAACACCCGAAGCACACACCAGCAAAACAGAAATAAGGTGTTAAAACAGAAGAGTGCAAAAGTAAAATAAATCCACTTTGCATAACCTGCCGCAATTCAATGCAACACTAGTTAACGTGCAGGTGGCCGGGCCAAAATCAGCATAAAAAGAAAATCATTTCTTCTGTTTGCGCAATTTGTATGCATTTGTAATCAGCGGAGTGACAGAGCMCAGAACAGGCCCCCTGCTGAGATGCAATCTTTGCTCTTTGTCAGAGATTCATCACTGCCCTGTAAAATAACAGGGAGGCTTCCACGGGGGAAGCCCGCCTGCGAAGGGCATCGCCGGCGAGGCTGCGGGTGTGTAACACGCCTGCGTAACGGCGCAGGAGGGGGCCGCGGCACTGCCGCTCGCCGGAGATTCAGCATCTTTGTTATCGGCTTTAGGACAGGAGCAGAGAGCGACAAACGAGCTGCTGCAATGCCTGCACGCCTTTACTGGATAACAAGTTGGGCAAAGAAAAAAGCGCGTTATAGGAGTTGTAGCTGGCTTTGGGCACACGCAAATGAAACGGCAGTGCCACGCAGGGTGCTTTGGTGCTAGCGCACAGGAAAAGTAATGCCGTAAAAAAGGGACGGATTTACATAAAGACAAAGATGCAGCAGAGGAAAGACAAACACATTAGTAAGAAAGATAAAACAATTATGAGCTGAATATATTGAATATTAATATTACTATCAAAGCCAATTATAGATTTCAGTGGAGGGCACCACATCAGTTTTGTTTGTAACTCATGATAAGAAGCCTGTATCTAAATATTTACTTTTATTGAATTTGAGTCATTGCTACATTACTTATGTTTTCTGCTGGTTTACATCCATCAATTTAATTTCATTGAATTGTAAATGAATTACAACTGCCTTAATGAAGCAAAATGCACTTAATAGTAGCTGTGCTAAATGCAAGCAGATTTGCCCACTGGATCCCGAGGAGCCTGACCACATTCAGTGTATATTTTAGCTTGCTCTTGGAGCAAGCGGCTACCCGAGTTGCTCCCCAAGGGAAGAGCTGTAGTGCAGGAGACTCGCCATGGCAAGGAGGAGAGCAGACGGGTGGCAAACGCAGCGATACCTGGTATTTTCATTAATCTCCACCTTGCAGAGGTGTGGGRTATAAGAACATCAACATTCCGGATGAAAATAAATGTTTCTATTCCTCCAGGTTTTAGAGAGAAAAGCTTAGAGAGCTCACTTGGGTGCAGTCTAAAGGTTCAGAAAGCAAAAGGTGGCGATGAAGAAGTCCTCCCCAAGTTCTCAGTACCACAAGGGGAAGAACTGTGTCATTCACCGATTTTAAGAGGTGGATCCACAGAGGTATCTTGGCGTGTGACCTGGTATTCAGTGCTGCCTCTTAGACTGAGCCCTGTAAGAACGATGCTTTGCATGTCACCCATTCTTTCTATCTCAGATCTCATGCAATTAATATTAACGAAGCTTTGTAACACCAGACCGAGAAGAAAAATTAACAATGTTTTCCCACGAAAAGCGGTAGTGTAGGAAGTGATGTTTGCTTATCCCACACCGGAGCTCGGCTGCCGCGGAGGGGACACGAGCAGCCGCTTTACGTGACAAAGCCGCTCTCAAAACTCCATGGCACTTAAGGAAAAAAGGCAGAGCAACCCTTTCCAGGGAACACTAAAGCAGACAGGGCTTCCACCAGCCAGCTGGGCTTTGGCCAAAACACCCCAATTAACATCTGTAACACGGTGTGAAAAGCGCTGTGTGGTTTTTAATTACAAGATGCAGGTGAGACCTTGTTTTCACACTGCCCCCCCCGAGGAGGGCATCTCCAGCAGCGGCGGAGAGTCCTGCTCGGTGTTAGGTAAAAGGGAACACAACAAATTTCACTGAATTGTAGTATTATCCATGACTTATTCAATGCTATCTCTAGCACTCCGAATGTGGCTCTTTCTCTGATACCAAGCAACGTGGCAGTCAGTCTGAAGCATGCTAATTAAAATGGAGAAGGACATTTTATAATTCATAACACAAAGGAAATACTTTCACCTTGACCCACCCTGCGCCATGTGCCTGTTCATGTCCCTGAGTCTCAAGGGACATCCTCTTACAATTATGGGAAGGTAGCAGAAGGCAAGCACCTCGAGAAATGAAATTGCAGAAGGTGCTGATGTTTTCCTTACATTACTACTGCAATACACAGGCAGCTTCCCCTCTTGCTTCCCATATGTATTTTTTATAATCATCAATATTTACAGAGTCATGAAACGCTAGAGAAGTGTTACGATTTTGATAGCAAGCTCTTACAACTCAGCAGCCTTGTTAAGCGACTCGTCTGCGGAGTGCCCACCACACCACCGGAGCCGTGCGAGCAGCAATACAATTGCTGTCGACAGACGTCTGCTTCAGGTCTATCACTTCCACAGGAGATGGTTATCGGGGTTATTAGCACTACTACCACCAAGGAGACCGAGAACCACGCACACCCAAGCTGCATCAAGCATTACTGTAATACACAAGCGGCTGCAGCAGGCAGCGCTGCAGGAGGACGCAGCACCGCTCCCGAGCAGAATAATGGAGAGCGATGGTATAGGAAAGCACTAACCCCAGGAAACAACCCATCAGATTACCAAAACAACTACTTACTGACGTTGCATGTCATAAACCGTGAACACCACTGATGGAAAAATTGTTTACTCTTTGCAGAGAGTTTGACTCCCTCATAAAAAGGCAATAACAGTTGCTTTTGTTCATACTGCACCGGGGGGAGAGAGGGAGAGAGAAAGAGAGAAAATACAGAAGGGCTGGGACTAATAACACAGAAACAGCTGCTGAACCACGAAGTTCTGGATATTTACTGTGCCTCCGTCTCTCCCACTCATGATGTTTTCCTGCCTATCACTTTGCTTTGCTAGGCTTTTACGAGGATACAAATAATCCTGTCGTATTTTTCTGTTCTRCTCCATTTACTATTTTTACTCTGAGTATTTCCTGTATAAATGTGGGAGGAAAAAAAAAAAAAAGAGTTTATTTTGCTAGCAACTTTGCAGAAGAAGGGGAAGTAAGAAATCCGTGGCACACAGAAAGCAGGTCAGTATCTCTTTCTCCACCTGTGAATTCTGATTCAGGGCCATTTCTGCAAACTTGTCTTCAGTCATTTGTATTTACCTGCATAAAACAGTCCTACCTGACCCTACACATCCACGCGAGAAGCCCAGAGCTCTGCAGTTTCACCCGCGCCTGCCCGGGAGCCTGGCTGGCACTGCTGTCCCTCACCGCGGGTGCCGCAGACCATGGCCAACATCCCGTCCCAAAGCCTTTCCAACCAGAACCCAGCCAGCAAAGAAAGAACACGTGTTTTACCCAAGATAGCAACAACACAGCTGCCTACAGATACTCTCATCTATATTCAATCTAAGCAAATACTTGAACATTTTAGAAAGGCAGTTATTGTATCCAGTTGTCTAATATGACAGCAAATTAAAAAGTGGCCTTAAATTCTATCCTGACAACTGTTTTAACAATTTTAGTGTATTACTTTACTCAAACAGCAGGTTTTAATATTTGACATAAGCATGAATATTTAAAATGTGCATTGAAAGTGAGATGAAGTCTCACTTTTTTTAATATATTGATTTGAAGTTAAAGCACTATTTGAATGATAAGTTAAGCATGTTTTAAAAGAAATAAAGCTAACAGAATGCTTTTGATGCTTTCAAGCCAAGCTGAACGAATGAAAAAGTCGCCTCTCCTATACACGTCTCAGGACACGGACCTGTGAGAGGATGCGAATGAAACCCTGACAATTTGAAGCTAAAAGCAGAACTTCACCAACTTCATTGTGTGGGACTGCCGCTGCTGAGAACTTTCCTCACAGCAGTGATACCTGAAAGCATGGCTGAACCACATCCTCATGGTAGAGGTTCCAGTCTCTCTATAATGACTACACCTACCTCAAGCAGAGCTCCAGGAGCTGGGGAATCGCACCGCTCGCAGCTCACGGAGAAGAAGGGCGAGGAAGGGGCTCTGCCAGCGCCTGCGCCCAACCAGCCTCCCCTCTCCCCACTGCACCCTGCAGCGGTTCATCATCCGCCGCGCCCCCCTTCTTCCTTCAAATCCTCACCGCAGCCCTAGCCCCCTTACACAAACCTCACTATACGTTAAGAGTTTACAAAAAGCCTTAAAATCCTCATATACCAGCCCTCCACCTGCAAAGCAGCACACTCATGTTGAATCTCCGCTTGCTGGATTTTCACACCCTAACTACAACCCAGCCCCAAACCCCACAGACTCCCCGAACAGCCCTGGAGCACCAGCAGGCAGGAGAAGCGACGAGCTGCCCTAACCCCCGCAGCAGCTCCGGGAGCGGGCAAGGACAGGCTTTGCCCAGCAACGCCATAGACCCGCACAGGGAAACCCGGGGAGCAGGCACATCACGCTCCGAGCACGAGCCCAGCTGCCCTCCGAAAATGCACAAGCGTTACCTTCTTAGTAAATCTCTGCTGTCACGCCCATTAATCTTAGCTCTACCGAGTAATTATGCTGATTGAGGTGTTATGCAATCAGAAGCTGATCCTAATTCTAGGTACGACTTACCCTGGGTAAATTAGGGTTATGATGGTTGCAGTTGTATTTATTTGTGTAAGACAGTGAAATGCAGGGAGCTTAAATCCAAACACTGTGTACGTTAACTGTTTCAGGTCTTGTGTCTGAGGATTAGTTCACCTTCCCACATTGATTTGTGCAGCATTCAGCTTTGTCTCTCACAATAAAGGCAGCGTTTCTCACTGCAGATGCAATTAACCTACTAAAAGTAACACCGGTAAATAAGCCTCAGGGTGCCTGAAGGCGTCGGCTGAAGGCAGAAGGACCTAACTTGAACCTGGCTCACCAACATCAGCCGGGGATCGGAGGGCAGGGACAGGGCACTGACCGCGGCTGCCTGCCTGCGCAGATGGGCTGGAGGGGGGACACGGTTTTGCAGCCTTTTTTGCAGAAACATTCACTCTCCCTTTCAGGTGTCTTCCCTCTCTCGCTGCCATTCATGAAGTTATGTTGAGCACTGGTTCTTTGTGTTGGTCCTGTGGTGTCGATGCAAGCTCTGTGACTKATGGGAAGAGTTCAAATGATGACCCCAAAGCAAAGATCCAGCATCTTCCTCCGTACCCACCGTGTACAGTGGGAGACGTACCACGGAAACCAGTCGGTTATAGGCTCCTGCAAGGAAGCCCATTTGTTGCTTTAGACATGAGTAAGGGAAAGGTGCCGTTAATTATATATGGGATTGGAAAACTTAATTAAAGTTTTAAATCATCCCAGCCCCTTGTCCAAAAGGGGGGGGGGGATCTTTATCTGGAAATTTGTTAATTGCCTACAGAGAGCCACCAGAGAGAGTGAACATGAAAACCAGAGACAAATGCAACGATCACTTGCACTACTGACTTGAATCACGACTAGTAAAGCGCAAGGCCAGGGCAGAGGTCTCCTGAACATGCCCCGGGCTGGCCGCTGTGCGGGTGTAAGTCACCACGGCTTCGGGGGTCGGGGCAGCTGCGCAGGTTTGTAATGGTGAAGGTTTTCATGCGTGGGTCTGCTGCAACTTAAAGCTCTCTTTCAGATTCTAAACCACCACCAGGAGAAGGGTATACATAAAGATTAAACCTGTTTAAACAGATTTTAACTGTCAATATTCTGATTTTAAAGGGTACAGCTGAGAAGCACAAATTACCTTAAACTCAGATTTTTTCCACAGGAATTTTTTTGGAAGAAGAAGGGAGAATATTGGGAATTATTTTCTAGTCCATCTGGTTGTGGTCTTACCTCTAGAGATAAATAAGAGCGGACATCAACATCTGTAATTGTAATGGCCTCRCCTCTTCCCAAGCCCCGCTTAGAAAAGGAGAGTGGAACGATCTATGTCTAATTACACGACATATTTTCCTGAATAATTAGCCCTATTTTTAATGGCCAATTTTCCTAATGCATTCAAGCAGCTGAATGCTCGCCTTTAGCACGCATCAAGAGTAACTGTGCCTCACGCTTACTGGTCCAACGCCAGCGAACACGGGGGAGAGCCCAGGGACGCGCCGTGAGCCRAGGAAAGGGCCAGAGCCGCTGCCCACCCGCGTGCGGTTTCACACCGAAATGCGGAGCAGGAACACCACGGCCACCGATGCCAGGTTCTGGGGTTTGCTCTGCAGTCGTACATCTGTATTTTAGCTGATTTATTGTCCTTCGGATGAGCGCATCAGAGCTGGAATGATAAAAAGACTGCAGCCACCAAAACTACGTTTGCTGTGCTAAGCACGGATGTACCAGGGGACATGGAAGTGCACTTCCCTCTCCCCAGCATGATGGCTAGCATTGTGTATAAACCTACATCACCTGCTGTGGCTGCTAAATCCTGTTTTCCCATACAGATCAGGTCTGTACCTACCCATCCCTGCTATCCAACCTACTTAATCTCAATTTCTGATTAAGTGATCAACTAAAATGTTACTCATTTCATTCTCTCCTTTCTTTCTTTTCTTCTCTGCACCACCCAAATAATCTCAAAGTATTACTGTCAAAACACAACGTACTTTTTCCAAATTTAAATAAATGGCAAACCGTGGTGAAAAGGAAAAAAAAAAAAAAAAAAAAAAAAAAAGAGAGAGAGAGAGAGACAAAGAGGACTGACCACTGCAGCGTTCATCTGGACATGTTAGGGGATGTCTTGGGTACGCTGGACCTGGACTGTTTTACCTCTTGAAGAGGGACAGATATACCTAAATACCTTCAAAAGTCTGGTGATAAGCTTTGAACTCAATTCATCAAACACCCTAAGAGAACGCGAGTGTGCAGAAAGGAGGGAGAGCCCCGTGCCCTCCACGCTGCYGAGGAGGCACCACGGACCATTAACCAGGAGGATGCCGTTGGGCACCGATGGCCAATCGGCACCTGCTCAAACCTCCCTGCATGAGTTTCCACCCACCAGCTCTTTAACTCAGCCTTGCTAGTGCGCTGGTATTTTTGTCACCAGCCATCTTCTGTTTCTTCCTGCAATATTTATTCTCCCTTACGCTTGACAAGCATTGTGCTTGGGCAGAAATGCTTTGGTAATTGGGCTTACAAATGGAAAGAACTAAATGCACTCTTACTCTCATCTCTCTTAGCAACTTAATAACTGGAGATGACTGATGATCAGATCCACCTAGAGATTGCAAGTATAGTTTCTGTCATTATAATCAGCCACAGAGCATTATTTAATAACAGCCTAGCTTCTCCACTGCACTTCAGACGGGCTCCGCAGGGAGAAGGGCGGCTGATTGCCACTCCCCGATGTTTATGGCAGATCATCATCCCTCTGGATCCCCACGCCGGCTCTGGCAGCCTGAAGCAATGCAAACTTCCAGGAGCAGGGTGGGGAACGCGCAGCACCAACCAGAGTGCTCCTCCCCCGCGGGGAGGATTTATTCACCGCGGCTGAACGGGCAGAGGCGTGGGAACGGAGGAGAGAGGCACACGCACGCTCATCGTAGGCATTACACAGCTTGTAATCATACAAGTAACAGTGCCCACCGTGTTGCGCACCCAAGCTAAGCGTTTGTCTTTTTTTTGTGCAATGTGAAACACGCGCTAAAACAGYGGAGACTCCTATTTATTTCAGTGGGAGCAGGGATTCACCAGGAACTAGTTCAAACCTGCTGCTTGCTTTCTTTTAACCTTTGAATATTTAATGAAGGCTGGGAACAATGAAGGTCACTCGAAAGCTTCGGCAATGGATAACTGTAATGCCCAAAGACAGCTCCAAAGCGTTTGGAGCCCTCCTCCCTGACAGGTATTGACATTCCTCAGATTGTATTGATGTTTCAGCTCGGGCTTTCCTTTTTCAGACTAAGGTAGAGGCTGTATCTGAAAGTTAACGACACACACTCACTCTGCTAGGCAGCTGAGCCCGTAAAGCTAGGTGCAACGCAGCACAGCACAAGCAGAGTGACCCCGAGGTGCGCGCTGGTGTACAGTCTACGGGTAAGAGGTCCTTCTGTCATGTTTCTGCCATGTTCGTGCCCARCAAAACAAAGGCGGGGTGAAACACGGCCGCCAGTCATATTTCTTTAATAGAAAGTAAAGAGGTAAGAAGTTATAAAAAAAACCCATTCCATTTTAAGAGGTGCTAGATGGTTACACAGAAACATTGGAGTTAAAGTGGCAGCACTGCCCAGCAATGGATTTTGCATGCACATTTAGATTTTGCTGTGCACTATACAGATGGTACAACAGTGACGATGTTCCTGTGCTAAAAACTGCAGCCCAACAACTGTAGAACATCGCTGTGATGAAGCAGCATTGGTAGGGTACTGCACAGGGGAAAAAATACGGGGGTTAGCGCCCAAGGCAGTATAGCTCAATCTGCTTGATGCTCAAGTCTTTGGTAGTAAGGGGTTAAAATAAAACCCAGAATATTCCTTCAATACTAGTGGAAATGGAAATGCAATTTTCATACCAGACAGAAGCTATCGTGTAATGCTAAAAACACCAGTGCTCACCCTTTCCCTATTTTTATCTGATGTGGTATTTATTGTATCCAAAATAAGAAATACCAGAATACCTGGCAGTAACTCTGAATAGTGCATTTCCAACACAATGTTTTAATGCACTATTAAAAGAAAAGTAGATGTAGTCATAAATGGAAAGCTAAGTGGAATAGAGAATGCTTGATCCTTATCACTTCCTGAAAGTCAGGATGCTCTGACTAGTCTCACTTTGAATTCACACTTCCCTCTTCCTTGACTCCTGATTTACCAAAATTCAGGATGATCACACATCGCCATGTTAAAGCTTTCGAGCTGGATTCCCAGCGTCGGCTCAGTTTCGCTTAGTGCACAGCCACAAATAAAATGCAAAGCTGAAACATCTGTAGGTTGCTGTCTCTGCACAAATCTTAATAGTTAGGTAAGAGTTTTGAAAGTTTCTTGCTTCAGTATTGATCGTCTCTCAGTGCCATTTTTCTGYTTATTTCCAGGTAGATTTGTATCTCGGCCAGATAGCTACTCCTCCGGCAGAGAGGCTCACAAAGCCTCCATGAAGCTGCACTCTCCCATTAATTGATTAGCATCAGCAAAAGATACTGATTTCCACCAGAAGCGTCCTGTGCTTGCATGTCTCATTAACAAATACTGAGAGATATAAAATAAGTATGGAAAATATTACAGATATGTATTTTTTTTTCTATGCTGTTCGTACAAAAGCTTCATTTTGCCCAACTACCACCAACATCAGATCAGGTCAGCCATGGCTTTATGTACCTGGTCTTTCATCCTGAAACAAACCTCAGCCAAGACTTGGAGTAAAGCACTGGCTTTAGGAAGGCTTTTGACGCTCTGTCGTGACACTCTCCCAAGCAAACTGTCATCATGCAAAAYGACCATGAGTGACATACTAAACAAAGCTGAAATACTGACTGCAAAACACCTGAGCCTGAGTTATTGCACAGTAAGTTATGTCCTAAAGCCTATTATTGCAATTGTAGCTTCATTTGTATGTTGGGTGGGTTTCTACTGCAACTGCAGGGAAATGGTGCGAGAAGAAAAAGTAAGGTTAGTTCTTCTGCACACTAAAGACAACAGCAGTTTTGTTTCTACTTGTAAATATGATTTTCTTGATTGTAGATGGCGTTAGAGTCTGTCACAAGATTCCTAGGAACTTTAMAAACAGTGAAAATTGGCTATAATTAAGTTTGACTTTCACATACACAGCTATATCCCACTGGCTGCTGAAATAACGTATCTGAAGTTCAGCACATTTTGAGTAAAACTTTTCAGATGTGCCTCCAGAACGGAGGGTCAAATCCTTATTTCCTTCCCACTGAAATTAAAGGCTGGAAAACGTTTTTAGATGACCTTCAGTTCCTTTGGGTTCCTGCTGCATTTAATCAGTTTTGGTCATTCCTAAATGCTGCTCAGTACTTCAACAGTATTTAAAATGCATCATCCTGTAATTATCCCACATAATCCTCAGCCTTGGGCTAAATCTGCAGAAAGACTGAGTTATGTTTTGAAGAGTGGCAGTGGGAGGAGAGCAGGGGAAAACAAGGACCTCCCTCAATGCACTCAATAGCTGAAGTACAGTCAGCAACGGGAAGGAGCAACTGGCCACCATCTGAGACACCCCACAACCGATGAAAATACAACTGAGCCTCAACAGGTATGGGCATGAATATAACAAAATTGTTGTTCTAAATGTGAAAAAATACATTGTCCTAAAGATATAACACCTTACAGTATTTCCTCAAATGTTGCCTCTTTTCAAATACTGTAATAGGTTTCTTTTACAACTTCAGGTGAATTTCAACCATTCTTGCATAGACAACGCAATGAAACTTCTTATTTTGCACCAAGTAAAAATGAATCTTTTTGCCTGCATCACCCGTCCTTTTGGACGGGCAGGGAAAAGCAGCAGCACCCTTGGCCCAATCCATATAACACCTCACACAAGTCCTTTGAATTCGCAAGAACCTCTCATACTTGTTGTGTTGCACAACACTTCTCTCGTTGCCACAGACATTTAGACAGAGCCTGCAAGAGCTGATGTTCTTGCTTCCRTTTTGAATAATTTAAGCTATAAATATCTTGTTCTGCTATCTATCTAGAGTGGAAACACAAGAGCTATAGCCTCTTCTTCCACATCCACCACCTGCTAGGGAAATGGAGGGGAAGCACCGCTGGACAAGCAGCGCAGCCCAAGCTCAGCAGCGTGGTCTCTGCCCGCTGTTGACTAAAACAGATGAGCTCATCAGGTTGTTCCCTTAACCCCCTGGAATCTCATCATACCCGCTTCAAGAGTTCAAGCCATTAATCTGCTGGATACTTTAAGAGGAAACAAGAGTCAACAATCGTGATTCTTAGGGTAAAGGAGAAAAAAGTAAACCCAAAGATGCCTACCTATGCATGGGAAGGTAGGAATTTAAAAATTCTCCCTTCTTAAACAGCTACATATCTTAAAATGGAATAAATTTTAAGTGTACCATAAAAATATATTCTTCATCCCATTTGCCACTTAACTGGTGTTCTTTTTCTGCCTGCACAAAGACAAGCCCTAGGCCCTTTTTTGTTAATATCCATGAGCATAATTTAATAGCTGATCCTGTACTGGAGATGCACATTTCATACTTAATAGTAAGTGTTATTTGGAAATGGCCTGGAAGAAATGTAATGAACATATTGGTCGCTTAGACTGCTCTGAATGCTTAGATCAATACAACATCGTTTACTAATTGCAACATATTAGCTAAGTCATTTTTTGTCATCTCGGTACTTCTGTGTAGCAACTAGAGAAGTGGCAGAAAAACAGGACTCAGAATGAATTATGTTCATCTGCATTAAATTAATGTAAATCCCTTAAGTCCACTCTGCAATAGAGACCGAATGGTACTAAATATATACACACGCACACACACACACACACAACATAAAAATAGTATATATACAGTTTTCCTGTAGGAGAAAGTCCTAACGACCAGGCTAGACGCTCAGGCTGAGCTGTCCGACACGGACTTTCCCTCCCCTTCCCGCAGGGCACGCTCAGGAGGAGAGGTGCCAACACCTCCCTGTAAACGTCCCCCAGCCCCCCCTCTAATGCAAAGCTTGTTTGCGCACAGGTCCCTGCAAACAGGCAATAAAATAAGGTATCTTTATCAACTCTAGCGCTGAACTAAATCTTTAAAAAGAATAAACATCAGGAAGACAACATTGCATTCACCAGAAGCTACCATAAATTTTTAGAGGCGATTGAAGGTTACAGCCTAATGCTGCAGAAGATAAAACTTGGGATAGCCTTTATAGATACCACCTTTGACTTGCTCTTTGCCCAGAGACTGTCTCTATTTCCAGTACATGCGAACTGTGCAATGTATTGTTATGCTTTATTCATACACTTCAGGATTAAAAAAAAATGAACTGCCAGAGTACATTATGGTAACGTTACATTTGAAGACTCTTATTTTCTCCATATATCCAATTATTTTTCCTCCTAGGTTCTCAAATCAAAAACACCTACTTAAAGTTCAAGAAATTCAGGGGGGTTTTTGTGTGTGTCATAAGTGGTGTCAAAACTCACCAGCCCCCACTGAACACGGATTACACTGAATATGGATTACTGCCAGGTGCAAGCTCAGCTGCCCTCATATTCAATCTTAGCTCCACATCTAATTTTTTTCTTTACTGCTGAACACGGAAGGAATTTTAACATGTGTAGGCTGTGGTATCCCTAATGACTAATGATTTTCTATGCTGTGGTACATTGAAGAAAAAAAAAAAAAAAATCACAGTTATACTCATTTCTTTTTGGCCAATGCATACTAAGCTCTAATGTTAGCAACAGAAAATGCCTGCCCTGTCTTTGCTTTCCTCTGCCCCCTTCTCCCAGTTTCTCAAGGCTCCTTTCATCATCTCCTTTCTGAGGTTTATATTTGTCTCATTTCAGGAGCATGGAAGACCCCAGGATAACACACCGCTAAACGGGGTGYGCCAGCGGGACACAAACCATTGCATAAGAGCACCAGCTTTAGCAGACCTGACTACTGCCTAATAAGCACTCATTATCTGATAAATTTGCAGAGAGGCTTCCTAATGTTTCAGTTGTAAAATAGCTCTATTCCTCGGAGAGCTGAAAATACTCTGTTAGCAACCAGTTTGATCCCAGAGATGACACGTGGCCGTCTGAACATAATTTAATTAAAACAGCAAAGCAATATAAAGTTTTTTGTCATATGAATGTTTTGTTTTTAATTATAACACCTCATAAATATTTTCCAGCATTAAACTATCTTGGGAAACAATTTTTCACTGTTGTGTTCAACTTTAATAACAGCGTTATACAGATGGCAAAATCCACGCTAACATGCGCACTCACCCATAAATTACATGAAGAAACCCAGCCTGGTAATGAGAAGCTGACTCACATCCAGGTGACAAATTAGTCTCTTACAGTGTTCTTGTCACTTACAGAACCGTGAGTTACAGTGAACTGGTGGGCAATGAAAAGTGCAGAAGGGAAAGCCCTGGATATGAGTAATTCCTCATAAAAAGAGTTACTTCCAGCAAGAAACACCAGTTGCACAATCCCGATGCAGCAGAAGGCTTGTGCAATGCTTGTCATCTGCCAGCAAAATCCTTTCAGCCGTTCACTGCACTTCGCTCATGAAACAACTACAAAAGCCTTTACAATTAAGATGGAAATTTGGATTTGAAGGAGCAGCAAGGGTAGGCAGACAAGAATGACCCTTTAGGACTTGGTAAAAGAGAATTGCTGGGACCAGAGTAGGTCTGTCTTCCCTGCTGATGGTCACTCCTAAACTTTCCATAAGATCAGAGTACTATACACCATAAAGCAGCATTTCTGGTGTCACATACTCCTAACATACCCTTCAAAACCCCGTCAGGGAGCAGCAGCCGCCATTTGGCCCTGCTTCACCTAAGGGCAGGCACACGGAAGGCGCAGAGGCTGAAGACCTCCATCACGCAACGACAAGAGCCCTTCCTCCACACATCATCCATCAAGTGGCAAACTCTGCTGAGCCTCCGAGACAACAGCATCCATGAAAACCTAACTTCTGCTTGATAGTCCAAAGTGATCAAATTAATCCCCTTGGTGCTACTTCTCAAAAACGAGCCACAGCTAGATGTTCTGAGGCACTCCATCTCCTGTCTCATACGCAGACACGAGCACAGATGTTAAAACGTGCCCTGGTACCCTTTTACCTCTGGAGATGGAAACATTTGCATAGAGAAAGCCTCGGTTTTCCTACCAGCAGCAATAAATACGATTTTGCATTCCATTTCCTGAGGGAATAACACATCAGCTCACGCTGCCCGAGCCATTTTTAAATGTTTGTTCTTGGAAGTAAAATCTGAAAGCCCCCAAATATTAGACTCAGGTAAGATTTCACTCCCCACCTATTATAATCCTACGCCTCACTATTTGCAGAGTCATGGATACAACATGTGAATGTTTTCCCCACTGCTGTTTAATGATTTTTTCTTCCTTTTTTAAAAATGAATAAATAAAACAGGGTCTCAAGACTGCCTCTGCCACAGAGGCTTCTCAAAGCATGAATACAGCTCCCCATCTATTTTCTCTGACCTTAATCAGCACTGCAAATAAATCAGGTCCCCCCCTACTGAAAAAAMCTGTAAAATTCTTCTCCCTTCTCTTGTCCATCTCTGCCTGATGTTCACTGCAGTAATGCCCACCTTTAAATGTGGGTTTTTTCTTCCCCTCCCTCCACCCAGCTTTGTCCTTTATCAGATCTCCACTGCTCCAAACAGAGAAAAACTCTGGCTCTAGCCATCTCARCTATTTACCAGATACACATATCCTCAGCCACCAAACAATCATTTAAGTTAAATATTCTCCTCTGCCCCTAATGCCACACAAGGTGGAGAATGCGTGCTGACRGCTATTTACAACACAGCAACTTTCAGTGTATCTACACAGTAACGTCACAGCACGAAGCAGAGCTCACGCTGCAGTTTCTCACAGCATCGTATTCCCTATCCAGCACTGTGCGAGACAGTATGATGTGCAAGTCCCACTCCTCTTCTCCTGACTGAGGCTGGAAGGCTAGAGGCTAAAATAAAACAGAAAAAATAGCTTTTCTATAAGCTCACAGGAGCTGGAGACAGTCTAAATGCTACTCAACAGTATTAAGAAAATAAATCTTCAGGAATCAAAGTCCCCAAACAAACAGATTTATTCACATCTCCAGACCCACTTCTTTCCCCGCCTCTGAGTTGAAAAAACCCAAACCTTTCATGAAAAGCTTTTTAAAATCCAATCTGGGATTTGCTATTCTGCACTTTATGCAATATATATGGACTTTGGAAATTTTACAGAACAAAATGATTACCCTAAATTATTGATCAAAGGAAGCAAATACATACAATGGCCTTAAGATTACATTGGCTGCTATAAGAAAAGAGAGAAAGGAGTCCTCCTTGGAGATTGTACTGACAACATTCATGTATCATGATGAAGGCTCATTTCTAATTACATGATCTTACTACGCCTTAAATATGAAAGCAAATTTTTTCATTTTTATGCAAAGTTTGAAATACTGCCTTGGAAGTGAACAAAGGGACATGAATTTAGTAACAGAAAAAGAAGATGTAAATATGCTCATCCAAACAAGCAACTGTAGAACATCATGCACGTATAATGCCTTTCATCCAAGGACTTCAAAGCACTTTAGACCCACTCATCAATTAAACTTCTTTACATCTCTCACAGGGCAGGCGAAGCATGAAAGAAAAATGGTGGAATAAAAAAGCAGAGATGCCAACCCACTGGCCGTGCACCATTCTAGGAAAGGAGGCTTTCAAAACCAAACCTGGCCAGCAGTTAGCCAGTGGATCACCTTCAAACATGGAGTCTTCACCAGAACAGAAATCTTCCCCCTCAACAGACATAGATTGAGCAACACCCTTGCGTAAGAGGTACCCAAAAAGAGCCAACTCTTTCACTAGCCCTGGGAAAACACAGGTTACTGCTCAGCCAACAGCAGGCTTTGACTGATAAAACACACCGAATACGCCAGAGCCGAGAAGAGACCCATCGCTCCGAAAGCCCCCACTCACCTGCCGCCGAGCAGGACCACAGCCCAGCTCTCCCCCCCATCGCTGCGCTGATGCCAGGGCTGGGCATCACTTATCTCTCTAGAAACTTCAACAGCACTGATGGCAATTTTCCCCCTTAACACTGATGCCCTTCAAAAGCCCAACTGAGGCTGCCTCTCAAAATTAAAAGGAAGAAGATCCATATCTTGGGCATGATCAGCAACAGCTGTTCACTATTCATCAAAATGAGTTTAGCTGTGAATGAGTAGCATGTGTAATATGGCCTTAATTAGAGATGTGCATTCTCTGTAAAATCCTTGTAATTAGTGACACGAGAGCTGCTAATTTCTCTGGTAGAAATGAATTCACCACAGCAAGTTTGGCAGCATCTTATTTTAGAGGCAGGTATCTGCAAAAGGCAGGAGTTTTGATCATTTTCACGGCATTTTATTTTTGCTATTTATTGAAATATGATATTACCTACAAATCATGCAAAACAGGTGTAATGTGTAGTGCATCCACAATTCCCAATCCTGAAGTGAAAGCACAATGCTTCATTTATATTGACTAGTTTCTTCTTTATCGTAATAACCCAACCAGAGCTATGTATGCCAGTGTCAGCAGGAGGTGTCAGAATACACCATATACAGCAGACTTGGAAGAAAACAGCAGTTCTGATGAAAAAAAAATGYCCCATCTTCCACCTCTCCCATAGATACAGATAATAGCCTTCATCCAACCAGAAAACTAAAACAGTAATATGTGATTTAATATTGGTCATAGACTAGAAACAGCAGTCAGTACTAATGGCAACCAGCTAGTGAACTACCCTGGCTAACGTTCATACCGGAGTTTTAGAGGACGAGAAGATGAACAAGTCAATTACAGAATGCCCTGCTCCTCATCTTCCCCAAGTAATTGAAGATTCAGTATCATTTTTACTGAGTTATTTTTAATTGGTCTCATTTGCTGAAGTAAATTAGGTGTAGCATTGTCCTCAGTATGATACATGCATCTGTGCAATCGGAAAGAAAACGTGAAAAAAATTTAAAGCACTGCCATGGCAAAACAGCCAAAATAAGATAAATGCAATTAATTTCTAAGCCTAGCCTTGAAAAATTATGATACTAATCTATTTATTTGACTGTTAGTGATGGTTTCCATCAAGGTCAGGAGAAATTGCTCAATTAATAAATGTCTGCTTGCACCTGACAACAGTAAAACTCTCCCTAGAGTGCAAGGAGCTAAAAGCCTGTGACCTCAGACACAGTGAGGTGTGGGTAGGTTTTTTCTTTTTTGCAAGATTGAACAATAAACACATTACTTGCAGGGCCAGATTTTGCAGAGTTTGAAAGCTGCCAGCTGTCCTGGGGACCTCAGCTGCAGGTGCAGACCACTTGTTGGGAATTAGGACCCCAGCGTCAGGTATGCAAACACGCTGCACCATTAGGCTGTTAGATAATGCTGGCCCCTCCCTGCTGCTGCTGACTTCAGCAGGAAGGGTGCTGATAAGGATGGGGATTCAGGAGAGACAGAAGGGTAAATATTACTCCAGACCCATTCAGTAATTTGCTTCTGCTGCCTTCTGCTGTCAGAGCAGTCTGCAGGCTCCTTCTAGCAGTCGGTCCACCAGCAAGAAGACCCCAGTTATTTTTATTAGCTCTTTCTCTCTCTCACCATCTTGCCTGTTTTCACAGAACACATATTTCATGAGCCTGTTGAGAAAACAGCACAAGCCCCATCAGGTATGTCGTGATACAGCGCGCAGGAATGAAAACACCTGAAAAGGAGAAATGATCTGTGAAGATAAGGACATGCCTTCATCGCACCCTTAGCCGTGGTTTTACCTGGCTGCTGTCCTAACTGCCAGAACAGCTTACAACCTGGACGTGGCACTGCTTTAAGCCAAGGCTAGCACGCACGGGTGCAGATCTAGCCTTGTATTGGCTTTTTGCTTCGGGGGGAGCGCAGCCCAGCTCCTGCGCTGCCGCAGCCACCGCCCGGCTGCCTCCCTCCTGCTCCGAGGCACGAACACCTCTGTCGCCTTAGTCTCTTAACTCCACGTTTTCCCACTTGATAAGCTTCTGCAGCACTTGCAAGGAGTCTGTAAAGGATATCGTCATTCCTGGCTGCCAGTCGGGCTGCGGCACAGCTGGGGGGTACGGTCGCAGAGGCCTCGCCGGGGGCGGGTAACGTGCACCAAACTGCAGCTTATATTTAACGGACAGGTGTTAAATGAAATGCTGTGAGCTTCCTTCCCTAATAACACTTGCATCAGAAATTTTGCCACCAAATGCTGCTTGATTTCACCTGCAGAACCAACTGTCTTGACAGTAAGCCGGTCCGTGGGTAGAGAGTTTTCGGCACCGACTCTTTTTTTTCTTCTCATTGTCCCAGGCAACAGCTCGCCCAGCGCAGACCCTTGCTCGGAGGGGGCATCAGCAGAATGCACTCCTCAAACAGCCCAGCTCAGGGCAGCCCGGGAGGCAGATGGTACGGCGCCCGAACCCCGCGCCAGCACACCGGCTGCTCCGGGCAGCGCGTCGCGTGGCTCTGGCACCGGCTGAGCTTTGCGGGGGGGAAAGAACTGATGACACGCAAGCCACGGCACTATGCCGTGTAACTGGCTCTGCAGTGGGCAGAGATGAGGCAGAAAACCAATCTAGCACGAGCTGATTGTCAGTAAGTGATAGCCACTTGATAACTGGAAGTAGAGCAATGGCCTGTAACAACCAGTCTAGAGGAAAGGAGAGCAGTCACAGTGCAAATAAACACTTGTTCCATCTTTTATAAGAGGAGGGGAAAGCTCTTTGTTTTCTTGCCTCTAACTTGCCTCCAGCTGTTGCTTTCTGTCCCCTTCCAATGTTCAGTTGCTTTTGGGTTTCTTGATGGGTGACTCTTGAATGCTACTTTGAAGCAGGAGTGCAGAAGACACGGTGAGAGGTAACTGGAGGTAAGATATCCATTTCTACTGTCTCCTACCAAAACACTGTGCGGAAGAGTGAATCAACCAGCCAGAGTTTAGAAGAGCCACGGCAGCAGCATAGCAAAGACTAATTGCATATGACCATACTTCACTTGCTAAAGTCATATGTAATTAGCTGGTTTTAACTCCATTTATCGAGGTTGTTAGAGAGTAGAGAAAAAGGAAATGTATTTCCTTTGACTTTAAACAAGAGAAGAGCTGTGCAAATCCTGCAAATATTTGATTCGCAAGAGTTGGAAGCAAAGCACACACGCTGCTGAGCCAGATGCCATGGCAGGTGAGAACCCAGCGCCTTCTGAAGACAAGGTGTGAACCTGGATGAAGCTGCAACTATCATCTCATATTGCGAAGGTCTTCTGAACTTGGCTTGAGCTACAGCGAGCAGGAGGAGTGGATGCAAGTTTAAAGGAAAATATTTGGCACCATTTTTATTCAGAGTCTGAAGACTGGCTATGCTCAGATACCACAGAACAGATACTCTTCTTCAGCTGAAATTCGGTACCTGTCCCTCCTCCTACCAGCCTCAGTCTGCTGCCTGCATTACATGTCCGTGGCCGTTGGCAAGAGGTGGCCGTGCAGCAGGGATGCTCCTGGGAGCGGAGGCGCTGCCCATGGGCTCCTGGCAGGCACAGCTGACCCGGGAGTTGGGACCTGGCCCGAAACATGTCCCGTCTCGAAATAAACCCTTGTCAGTACTCAGTGGGGAAAGAACCACAATTTTCCCCATCCCATAAGTGACAAGAAGCCCTCCCGAAGCTCAGGCCACATAAGCTGCTGTTTACCTGCCAAGACTGCCCTTGCCCTGTGCCAGGCAAACACTCGCTTTAATTAGAGATTTTGGTCACCACTGGAGTGACGTATCTCAAATAAAATTAACAGTTCTCAGTTAGGCTTCACGCTGTGGATCTGGCAGAGGTGGGGGGGCTTTTGTTGGGGTGGCCCACGGGGAACACGAAAGGGCTCTGTCTGCTGGTGCCTAAACCCAAGGCAAACAAATGAAAAAGACAAAAAGAAAAACAGCTTGCAAAATGTATATTTCCCCTCAACTTGCTTTTGCAGTCATGCCTCGACCCAGTGGCAGCAGGGTGGCAGGAGAAGGTGCAGCTCAGCCCAGGCCAGCGCGGGCGTTGTGAGCAGGTCCTCAATAAAGCCTACAGAAATCCACAGAAAGTCGTATATGCTCCTTCTCATCCTCAGCTCCACTAATTTTGCCACTTACTTTGTTTCTTTTACAGTTTTGGCTCAGGCTAAACAGCGCTTTCATGCCTATGTGACACATGGATGGGTTTTCTTGCTCATGCGAGTTGTTGCATAGTGAGTAAAGGCTGGGAAAAAGTAGGTCATTAAAGTATAGTTACTGCTAGGGAAAAGTATCTGCTTTTATCCCTAGAATTGCTTTCCCTCCGGGACTGGCCCAATTTACAGTCCTTTCTATTGAGAGGTTCACCTGCCCTGCGGAGATGTGGAGCCTTCATTTGAGGAGCTCAGTGGTGTCTGCAGAACAAGATAATCTGTAGAGAGAAGGTGATTTTCAAAACAGCCTTGCCATGTATTAATATAATTCAAGAAAATAAATCCAAATCAAAGAGGGACTTCAGTGTCAGTCCAAAGCAAAACGAGGGCCAAGTGGGGCAACCTTTTCTTATGCAGGATTTTGCTTTTCTCCTGAAATAACCCATCAGCTGCCACCTGCGAAGCAGAGCGCGCTCGGGGTGGGTGGAAGGGTGTCGAGTGCCTCCCAAAGCGCTCCGGAGGGATCTCAGCAAACAGCCCTTTTTCTGCCTCGGAGAAATGTGCCTGTTTGGAAGGAATTACCAGGAAGGGAAATCATAGCAAGCAGATCATTTTGATAATAACGCTCTTCCCCACCACAAAAAATGAGCACTTTCAGAGGTCTGGTCAAAATGCAAACCACCCTTCTACGTTCTTCTCGCTGGGAACTGCACCTCCCCATACTGCTGTTTTCTTACCAAAACTCTCTCTCGTTAATTTATTACACTCTGATGGCACTAATTTAATTCCTTAGAGAACAGCAATGAATATATTGGGTAAGCAAGTTTCAATTCCTATTCTTCCTTTGGGAAGAGAAAAGGCAACTTCATGGAGATCATGGAATCAGTTTCCAAGTAAGCACTTTCCCAGTTGAAAGTTAATGAAGTAAGGGCTGGTGTTAGAGCATCCCCGGGCCCRCGGCAGCAGCAAGAGCACGTTCACAGCACACGTCCCACCAAGGGGAAGGACTTTATCTCTGAATCGTGAAATGTTAATGAGCCCACAAAATGCCTGATTTATATGGCAACAGCCAAGGCTCCCACTTCAGGGACCATCATGAAACGTGTCAGGTACAGTGGGTTTTAATTATCCCCACAACACGCTTTCACTAAATCTGAATTATTTACAGCTGGGTGTGCTTATTTCTACACAGCTGACAAGCAAGCACGGCCCTTGGGGCTCTCCCCTATCCCACGTCTCTTGGGGCTTCCGCTCTGTTTTTCCTAGATTAATTAAGGTCTGAATTCAATTTTTTTGTCAATGTCTTGACTAAGGTTTATGGAGGTCCTTAGGGTTAATTTATAATCCCCTAAAGAATAAGTAAATATTTAAACTTCCCCCACTGGTGTAATTGAATGTTTTAATTCATGCTGGTAGACTGAGTCAGGCAAATTCTTCCATTGCTGCAATTATTTATTAAAGAAATGAAAGCAGAAAATCACTCTTGTCACTTTACCAGAGTGTATGTTTGTACTAAAATGCTGCTCCTTATGTTCATGAACCCCAGATTACAACTGCTTAGCAAGGACCAGGTGAGCGTAGACTATTTTATTTTTTTTTTAGCTAAATACCCGGCTGAGAGCCCGCAGCGAGGCAGTGAAGGTGCTGCCCAGGGATTGCCCGAGAGCCACGGCCGCGGTTGGAGAGCTGCCGGACCGGGCGGCGGGCGGGCGGGATGCACGCACCTCCCGCCACAGGCACCGCGATCCCTTCCAAGCGCTTGCGAATCCTTCGGACAAGAGCAGCTGTTCCAGTGACGGCTCGTTTGCTTCACAGCGAAGCACAGTCTAATTGGGGGCCGGGGGACGCGCAGGGCCGGGGGAGGCGGAAGCGGTGCCCCGAAGGAGGGGCACAGAGCCCGCCGGCTGGCGATGCCCGGCGGTGGGCAGGGGCCGGGCCCCGGGCGCTGCCCCGGGCAGGCTGGGTGCCAGGGGCCGGACCCGCTGTGCCTCCCACTCCCGCCAGCCCGCCTCTGCCAGCCGGCGCGTCCCTCCTGCCGGCACCCACCCGTGACCCGGCCCCGGCCTGTCCCCCAGGGAGGCTCCTGCGAGCCAGGCAGCCCCCGGAGAGCGTGTTAATGTTTAGCCTCTGGGCTCAATAACGACGCACGCAAGGCAATCGCTCCCCGTTAACCGGTGTCACCGCGGGATTGTTCAGCCTGGAGAAGAGAAGGCTCTGGGGAGACCTTATTGTGGCCTTTCAAGTACTTAAAGGGGGCTTATAAGAAAGATGAAAGATGGGAACAAACTTTTTAGCAGGGCCTGTTGCGACAGGACAAGGGGGAATGGCTTTAAACTAAAAGAAGGTCRATTTAGACTRGATATGAGGAAGGCGTTTTTCACGCTGAGGGTGGTGAAACCCTGGCACAGGWTGCCCAGAGAGGTGGTAGATGCCCCATCCCTGGMAACATYCAAGGTCAGGTTGGACGGGGCTCTGAGCAACCTGGTCTRGTTGAAGATGTCYSKGCCCACGGCAGGGGGGTTGGACWAGRTGACCTCTAAAGGTCCCTTCCAACCCAAACCATTCTATGATTCTATGATTAACGAGCAGCACACCTCCCCATCCGTTTCACGGCCCGCATTCACGACCTGCGCTCTTGGCAATGATCCCCATTTATCAGCCATCGCCTATCCAGTGCAGCTGCTGGCGCCTGGCAGCCCCTCAGCCCCCACCAGAGCTCAGCCAGCCTTGGCGCAGACCAGCCTGGGCGGAACGTCACCCTGCACGTGCTGCTGCTGCGCAGCGGTGACAGCACGGAACAAAATGAACTGCATCAGCTGGGATGTGTATTAGCATTTAACTAACAGAGACGAAAGCAGCTGGTGAGAGTCTGGGGTCTTGTACATCCAKGAGAACCTATCGGTGTTGTTTAAATATTCATTTTTGCATTCTAGGCATCAAAAATCATTGTAAATCACACCTCCTTCACATGGCAGTGATTGCACTTAAATAAATACTGCTCACGGTTTCTTGCGTTTCTGTCTCTTGAACCAGAGTTTTAGATTTCTGGTACTGCAGGCAAAAGACAGAGATGTATTGAAAATTAAGGTACCTAAATAATTAACCCCACTCCTGAGTCTTAGAGGCAATTTAATAAAGTGCTCTCGGGGACCCGGCTGACAGTGAATAATATCCGTTGTCACTGCATCTACACAGGCTGCAGAAACAATTTTATGTTGCCATTACACCACGGTGCTTAACTGTTTGTGTTCTCGGGAGAGGGGGTGTTGTCCTGAAACCCAGTCATAAGAAATCCTTGTGCACGTGGGACATGAGAGGGATAAACCTGAAAGATGAGCGTGGGCTTTCTCCTCCTCCCGAGGTGGAGCCACACATTCAGCCGAAGCATGTTATTAAACCCATATAACTTGTTGCTCTAAAAATACACTTTGGTTGTCTTATCGGGAATGATGCATTTTTGCCCCATCTTTCCTGGCACCGTTTCTCAATGGCCCCTTGAAGACTGCTGAGGAAGGCTGGCACCCGCCGGGGCAGAGGCAGGGCGTGCGGGCAGGAGGTCCCTGTGCAGCACCCCGGTTGTGCCGGCACGGCTCCCGACGGCACGCCGGCCAGATGAGCCCAGGCGTTTGGCGATGCCTTGTTAGAGCCAGTTTAGAAATCTGGCTCCAGAGTAACCACTCTGCCAGCACCGGGGGAGGCATTTTGCAGAAGTCTTCATTGTCCTGCGGATTTTCATGTGCGTTTGATTAATTATGTATGGACTTTTGATTGCAAATATGGTGCGGAAAGGAGTATACAAGCTGCGTGAATCAATTTGGCCTAAATAAGATCCATCCACAACTCCTGGATTTTTTTTTTTTTTTGCCTGCAAATTACAGCGATGGAGAGACAGAAATTCCCTTTTTGTGTTTATTTTGGGAATTATTTTTCATACTGACAGCCTCTGCAGCGTGGGCTAGGTTACAAACAGAGTTAATATGGGCAGCTGAGAGAGCTGAAAGCTGGGAAAACTGAGGGTGCCACTGCAGGGCTGGAGCCTGGGGATTCACCCGGGTCACTGCAGCGACCATTTCCCCTACACCATCCAACACACACCTTGAATCTATCCAGTGAGAGCAACCGGGCGTGGACCACGCGGTTCTCCCTGCAGCAATACCAAAACGCCCCACGTCCTCCCCAGCCGGCACGGCTCTGCCCGTCCCGACAGGGGCAGAGAGGTCTCCGCAGAGGTTCCCAAGGGAGCCCTGCAGAATTCTCCTATCCCTTGACATTACAGGGAGATATTACTGTTAATGACATGAAGTTGATAATGGTGAGAACTGGCAGAAAATCTTTCCATGGAAGAGTAATAAATGCTGTGGGTGCGTAAGGTGACAGCTGCGACTGCGAAAGAATCAATAAATGTTGTAGTGGCATTTGTACTGGGATGATGGTGAGGAGCAGTTCCCTCACCACCCCCTTCCTAATGCAATCACTGCAAAACCGAGCTCTTTCAGCTTCGATAATAACAAATAGGGCCAGTTCTGATCTGGGAAATACATCAACTTCTTCTCCCCAGGGTATGTGCTCCAGCCCAACTCCTTGCCGTTTCTCCTCAACCCAGGCCTGCCCATGCTGCTGTGGGATGGGTGGAGCTGCCTGACGTTCCTCTAGGTATTTCAAATGTGGAGACAGCAAATATCAAAGCAGGTATTGCCCTCTTTTCCCTCCTTCACCCCCCACTCATGGTGGTCCCTGCCAAGCACCACATACAAATGACACGACACGCTGAGCTTATCTATAGTAACCTACTGGTAACCGTGAGAGGTCCCACATCTGCCACAACTGACTGACTGAACTGGGGTTTTTGCTTCTGTTTATTAAAGAAGACCAGCACAACACCCTGTAAGACTGAAGATACTTAGCAAGACTTGAAGAAATTATGGATTTATACATATTTGAGTCGTGGCTAATGATCTCCATGACTCACCTTGCACAATAGGTTTATTCACTCAAGTGCGAACTTGCCATCTGGGAATCTCCGCAGCCCTGCGCGTTCCTGCAGGTGCTGGGGAGCCGGCTCAGGGGGTGCGATGCTGGAGAGAAAGTGCCACGAGCTCCATCGGGTGCCACAGGCAGGCTCGGTGTCTCCGGGCTTCTCCTGATGGTTGTTTATGGCTTGGTAAAGATGTAGCTCCCAAGATTTATTTTGGAGGGATGGTAAGAGAATTTCAGGTAACCTGTGATTATTTAGGACAGGATTTCTAGGGGAAGTGGGTACTGAATCCTAAAAGCACCCCGTCAGCCTAAACACCTGACCGTCATCTCTCCGCAATGAGAAGGCACAAGGGTCGGGGTAGGAGCCAAGGCTCTGGCTCAGCGGCTGAGCGTATCTGAGTAGGAAGGATTGGGTGAAAGCCTCCAGCCCACGCTCTTACACGTGGTGCGAGCTTTGACCTACGATGGAGAGCGGAGGGGACCCCGCAGGCAGTCCCTCCCTCGCAGGGGGCACCATGGAGGGATGCTGCCCTGCCCACCCTGCCCGCCCTGCCTTCCCTGCCCGCCCTGCCTGCCCTGCCTGCCCTGCC
>JAYKAV010000002.1:0-26105 GCA_035582835.1 Phoebastria nigripes
GTGATCAAAAAAGCCAAAATTCCACCGACAGCACCAGCCCCTGAGCCACGTGTTGATCAGGTGTGTTTTCCTGTCCCTGTCAGTATTCTTCCCTGCCACTGAAGGGATTGAGGAAAACACTACCTGTGCTCCTGATCCTTCAACCGATCGCCCCAGTGCCCTGAAGTCCCTTTTGACCGCTTCTGGGCTTCTCTCCGCAACCTCGTCGCTGCCGGCCTGTATAACCAATAGTGGGTAGTGATCAGAGGGTCGTACCAGACCGGGGAGTTTCCTAGTGATGTCTCTAACCCGGCCCTCCCTAGTGAGGAGAAGCAATAAAATGGCTTCATTTAGGCTTCTATAATCTCTGTACATCTGTCCACATTATCAAGAGAAAAGGAAAGAGAAGATTGGAATAAAATATAGGAATAGTAGATAATATGATACCTTTACTCTTGTACATCTTAATCTCTAGGGACAAATGTAATGAATGTGTGCTTAAACACTGCTATTCAAAAACTACAGTTATGCACTTCCATGCCTTGAAGGTTAAACCATATTTTCACTTCTGACCGTTTCTAAGCTATTTAGCTAATATTGGGTAATATGTCAGGTGCTAATCAGAGGGGAAACAACAGCTGAGAAATATTCAGGAGGTTCATTTTAGCAAAGATGCCCTGGAGAATGAAAGAATACAAAGAATGTATTCAAGTTTTGAATTTCTGGCAATGCAAACACATGTTATGCTACCTTTAGGAGTAGTGTTTCAAGCAAAGAGAAATCTCAACTRCTTTAAGTGTGTTCTTAAAAATGTCTGGTGCAGAACGAACAAGCTTAAAATCTTTAGAAGGATAATACCCCATTCTAATGGAGCTTGTTAAAAGRAAACAAAAGGGAACATTTGTTGTGCCTTGAACCATTGCCAGCTGAGTGTATGTTGTCACATTTTAACTTCAGCAAAGAGTTAGTTTGGATATAGAATGCACAGAGTGAGCTCTAGTTAAAAATAAAACATTAGAGCAAACCATCAAGTTGTACTACATTGTTGTTTACAGCTTTCCTAATTAAATTCTTCAATATCAATGAATGCTTCATACCATATCAAACAACACCCAATAGATTGCGTATAGCCTTTGTATGCTTTTTTCTCATTTAATTTTTGTGTTTATAAGTGAAAAGTTTTATACTTACATTTTGTGTGCTGTTGTTTCTCCCCCTCCCCCATTTGGAATATGAATGAAAATATAGCTAGACCAGATATGAGAATATCTGACTGTCGTGGTTTAACCCCAGGCGGCAACTAAGCACCACACAGCCGCTTGCTCACTCCCCCCTGGTGGGATGGGGGAGAGAATTGGAAGGGTAAAAGTGAGAAAACTCATGGGTTGAGATAAAGACAGTTTAATAGGGAAAGCAAAACCCGCGTACACAAGCAAAGCAAAACAAGGAATTCATTCACTGCTTCCCATCGGCAGGCAGGTGTTCAGCCATCTCCAGGAAAGCAGGGCTCCATCACGCGTAACGGTTACTTGGGAAGACAAACACCATCACTCCCAACGTCCCCCCCTTCCTTCTTCTTCCCCCAGCTTTATATGCTGAGCATGATGTCACATGGTATGGAATACCCCATTGGCCAGTTGGGTTAGCTGTCCTGGCTATGCTCCCTCCCAGCTTCTTGTGCACCTGGCAGAGCATGGGAAGCTGAAAAGTCCTTGACTAGTAGACTCCTTAGCAACAACTAAAAACATCAGTGTGTTATCAACATTATTCTCATACTAAATCCAAAACATGGCACTATACCAACTACTAGGAAAAAAATCAACTCTATCCCAGCTGAAACCATGAAACTGACAAACCAAAAGAAGGAAAAATACAAGGAAACACGAAAACTAGTTAGGAAAAACAGTCAGGAAAACATTTGTTTGCCATCCTGTGGTCTGATTGAAAGTCTACTAAACATTTTCATTGGCTGCAGCAAGTTTTAGTTCAGGCAATAATTGAACAGGTAAGAAAAGGAAGCATAAGCAAAAGGTGGTTTTGCCTAACAAAGCTGAATGCCTGATTAATATCTTGTACCTTTTTCATTTTCATCACACTACTTAATCCAAAAAGAATCAAAATTGGATCAAAGAGAATTCAAGTTGAACTTTGAGTTTGTATCTCAGCTCTGTGAATTCAACTGTATTTCAACATCTGTGTAAAGTTATTCTACTGTTTTGACTTTGCAGTGGAAATCACTTGCCATATCACTGAGAGAGAGGGAGAGAGAAATACAAGAAACAGAAAATTTTGCCTTTACTAGGGAGTAGGCAGACATCTTACGGACAAGAAGGCCATTTACATATTCTTTATGTTAGATCACTTTGAGATTCTATGAATGGACACTGAATCTATAAAAAAAAGAAATTATTTTTTTGTGCTCTATAAAATAACATTCTCTTTAAAAGCGAAAGAATTGCTGTTCCAAAAGAAGCATTATCATGAGATTAGGACCAGGCTTTACATTTCTACACACTTTAAAACAGTGCTGGTAACCTTCTATTCTCTAACCAATGTTAGGTTGTTCAGCCCTTCTCTTTGTGCTCTGGTGTGTCATGGGTATCAATTATCTACCCTAATGAATTCAGACTGTACAGCCTGATATTTTTATCTTAGATATAATATTTGTCACCATTAATTTAGTAATGAAGAAAGACTTAATAAGAAAAAAGCAACACAGTGCTGCATTTCATAGATGATAAATTATAAACAATCTATTTACTGTATGAATTCAAATGTATGGTAATTACATTCATGTATAAGTGGAAGAAGAAATAACACTGCCACAGTGTACAGTAATATTTAGTCCAAGAGCACTGGGTGGTCTTCAATAGAAAAATAACATTTTTAAAAAGGGTAGAAAGGAGGACCCTGGGAACTAACAACCTTCCAACCTCACCTCTGTGCCTGGGAAGATCATGGAACAGATCCTCCTGGAAGCTATGCTAAGGCACATGGAGGACAGGGAGGTGATTCGAGACAGCCAGCATGGCTTCACCAAGGGCAAGTCCTGCCTGACCAACCTAGTGGCCTTCTATGATGGAGTGACTACATCAGTGGACATGGGAAGACCTACGGACATCATCTATCTGGACCTCTGTAAGGCCTTTGACACAGTCCCCCACAACATCCTTCTCTCTAAACTGGAGAGGTATGGATTTGATGGGTGGACTGTCTGGTGGGTGAGGAAGTGGTTGGATGATCACACTGAGAGAATAGTGGTCAACAGCTCAATGTCCAGATGGAGATCAGTGACAAGTGGTGTCCCRCAGGGGTCCGTACTGGGACAAGTACTGTTTAATATCTTCATCAATGGCATAGACAGTGGGATCGAGTGCACCCTCAGCAAGTTTGCAGACGACACCAAGCTGAGTGGTGCGGTCKACACGCCTGAGGGAGGGGATGCCATCCAGAGGGACCTGGACAAGCTGGAGAAGTGGGCCCATGTAAACCTCATGAGGTTCAACAAGGCCAAGTGCAAGGTGCTGCACGTGGGTCAGGGCAAGCCCCGGGATCAATACAGGCTGGGGGATGAAGGGATTGAGAGCAGCCCTTTGGAGAAGGACTTGGGGGTACTGGTGGATGAAAAGCTGGAGGTGAGCTGACAATGTGCGCTCACAGCCCAGAAGGCCAACAGTATCCTGGGCTGCATCCAAAGAAGCATGGACAGCAGGTTGAGAGAGGTGATCCTGCCCCTCTCCTCTGCCCTGGTGAGACCCTACCTGGAGTACTGCATCCAGCTCTGGAGCCCTCAGCATAAGCATTTTTACAATGAGGGTGGTGAAACAGTGGAACAGGTTGCCCAGAGAGGTGGTAGATGCCTCATCCCTGGAAACGTTCAAGGTCAGGTTGGATGGGGCTCTGAGCAACCTGATCTAGTTGAAGATGTCCCTGCCCATGGCAGGGGGGTTAAACTAGACGACCTTTAAAGGTCCCTTCCAACCCAAACTATTCTATGATTCTATGAACATCATTATACTCTTGGTTATACACATTTTTAATTTATTTGGTTTTTTTGTTTTAAGAATAATTTTAAATACAATATATAGAAATACGTATTTTATGATTATTTGATTGTATTTAAATCTGCACAATTCTGCTAATTCTGCTTATCTCTATACTTACTACAGTATACTTGGATGAAAATGTAATCTACTGTCCTTCATAATGTCAGATTACTTTATTCTTCAATATTCTTTATACAGCTGAGGACTTTTTAGCTCAGAACAAGTTGGCTAACTATCCTCCGTGATGTTTTTTTCAGTAAGAATGGACCTCGCTCTCAAAAACCATGAGATCAGCTTTATGGAGTAATTTTGATTTTCGTATTAGTGACCATAACATTATATTGCAGCCCTTTAAAATTCAATTTCTATCAATTTCTAGCAGATTTTGGGAAGACCTTATGAAAAATACTCATGTTGCTATGACATCTTTCTTAAAATATTTATTTTAAGAATGGAAAGAAGAGAAATTTTCTTCTAGTTTTGACTGATAGTTTGGATACATTTATTATTTACCTTTTAATAATGAAATTTGTTTCAAAATCTTTTGGCATCCTACCACTGGATGCCTACCTACTGGGTATTCAGTATTTTCCTGCTGGCATAATAAGGAGAGTGAGGTTCAAATCACTTACTCCAGACTGATTTGGAAGAAGGGATTCCAGATTTCCTACAGTCCAGATGGGACTGGCAAGAGCTATGGAACTTAAGTGATGAGTGAATAATAGATACGAAGCTCAAATTTGTCATTTACTTATAATTGTGGTGTAGCTGTGTACCAGGACTGTGCCTCTCTGCACATGCAGTGCTCTTGTCCTCAGCTCCCAGGGTGGTCCAGGACCTCTCCGGACAGCCACCTGTTAGCAGACTCGGTTGAAAGAAGGGACTATCTTGAAACTGTGTGACTGACTGGACCTTCACAATTAAGTATGTGATGGATTGTTACAGGAGCTCCCCAGAGGAAATATTGGATGGTTCTGAAAATCCCCCCGTCCCCATCCCCATCTCCAACTGCCAATGTGTCTGGTCCAATCTGTGTGCTTAAATTCATTATCTTCCTGTGTAAAGTGTCCCAAAGACTCCCCTAGGTCATTCCTGATGCAGAGCGATCAGATTGGGCATATATAAGACATTTTAATATAGTCAATAGAAACTTTTTCTGCAGAAATGATGAGTAGGACAGTCTTTTGTACATAGTTATCATGTTTATGAGATGTTTTGTAGACAGCTAGTATGTATCAATAGCAATGAWTTACATGTATGTGGGTGGTCACGCAGGTCCACAGGCCAGCTGGATTATACGAACTGAGAGGAAGAGCAGTAAAGGAATCCCTCTGGATTCAGCTGAAGCGACCACTGCAAGGACCCTTGCAAATCCTGTTGTCAACAGACAGCAACTGGCTGTCCTGTTAGGGAGATTTGATTCCCCATGTGAGTGTTACTCTGTTCCAGGATCCCCCAAAATTAGGGCTAGTTTAACAAACATTCAGCTGTTGAGTGTCCGTGTAACAGGACCATTAGCCACCAGCCCATTGGCTATCCCAGAATTTATGTCTCCAGGCAGCTTTTGCTAAGAACTGTGAAAGGTTTCAGGTAAAACTTAATTTAATTCAGATTAAACATTCCTCCACTTCTGAGGAAATAGCAATTTCTTTAGGACTTAATATAGATAGTCATGCTATTTTGTGTATACAACCTGCGTTATGCTTAAATGAGCAAGTCATGTATGCTTTCTTTTGATTTCTTTCCCTCCCATTGAAGCTTCTTTTCTCTGTAATGAAGATTAAATCAGATTCTTCTTTTCTGTTGATGAAATACTGTAAGCAATCAGAAGAAGTAAAGCAAAGGTGTGACTGATAGTGTAACAAACAAAAAGGACAGGCCCATGGAGGACATGGTCAGAAAGTTAGAGCAAACCATTGTTCATTCCCTCATAAAACACAAAAATACAGTCCACTGGATGTTAGTAACATTCTAATATGGAAATAAACAAACAAGCAAAGCATAAGCAAGGTGAAAGAACTGAAAAGCCATTAGACAGTTAATGAGATTTTGTCCTAGTTTATGATTTTAATCCCAGCCAGTAAAGTCAAAAAGGAGCCACTCACGTAGTCTAGTTTACATTTTCTCATTACTATATACTGCTTTATTACTCTAGCAATAAGTCAAGATATTCCATCACATTTAAATAGTTTGGTTTCTGACAAGAAGCACAATGGACTATAGGCTAATACACTATATTTTGTTTTTCAAAATGGTCCAATARTAAACACCATTATGACAGTCATGGTAAAAAAATAATAATAATGAACTGAATGCAATGCTTATGAAGAAGATTTACTGTCTGAAGTGGTGAGATAAAGTAACTTTTCAATACCCTATGGAAARTTACCTGTGGATGAATGCTTGTGTAGATTTTTTCTAAAAAATAATTAATTTTTTTCTTCTAAATTTGTACTTAATTTCAGCTATTCTCAAACACTTTTTTTCATTTGCTAGGCTTAATTACGTTAGCAGAACTTCTGCATGATTGTGTCAGAAAAAACTCAGAAATATATTCAGGAAAGATATCTTTTTTTTTTTTTTTTTATGTTTCTCTACTTTTGATCATTTTGTTGAACTGTACATGTTAAATAATTATTTTGAACCTAATAATTTTCCATGGGAGTTATTTTGATGTTTATTGTTCAAAAAAAGTTTTACTGCAATTAATTTTGTTAAATTTGTTACCAAATGATTTATTTTTCATTATGAAGATTTCACAGGAAATACTGATGAAATGTAATGGTATGTATGGATTTTGTCTTGAGCTAAAGATAGTTCTGGAAGGAGCCATATCTGTTGTAGTATTAGCCATTTTCTTAAATTCATTAGCTATTTAGCTTTTTCTGGAATATTGCTAGTAAGTCATACAAGCATTCTAAGTACACCTTATGGGGGATCAGTTTGATATTCTATCTAAAAAATATCTAGTTTCAGTCAGATAACTATTTTTTTAACAAAACAGAGGAATTAATTTTCCCATGAGGATTGTCACTAAACAAAAATGAAATACTTAGAAAATGTGATCAAAAGTACATATTAAAAAATGGAGGAAAGAAAACTCAGGAAGTACAGCCAGCACTACATCACTTGAAATCTTCCAATTAAGACTTTACAGAAAAGATCAACAAGGTTAGGAAGTCATAATTCCATTTTACATCCGCTACACTGCCTGGTCCTGGATATCCAGTTTAAGATGTGTGTTTGAGTACATTATTTGTTCAACACAGGAGTGTTGAACTACTCACCTCTTGAGGTACATATGGAGCACATTTTTTTTTTCTAGGGTGAAAACATGGCTAGGGATCTGAGAAAAAGCCTACTTTTGACAGTTGTAGCATCAAGATTTTATCATGGAGAGGTATGATTTTGCATTTACAAAATAAAGTAAAAGTTGAAGATGTTCTGAATGGTTAAAAGATCAAGAGGAAGTTTTTCAAGAGAGAAACAGTAAAAAAAAAAGAAAAACTTCTTTTTCTTGATCTGTGAATATTACAAGGTGTCCAAGGCACAGGACAAGATTTCAATTTGTATTCCAGACCTGTAGCTTTCCATTCAAAGAGAGAACTGTGAGTCCTTAATTGGAACGGCAGTTAAATTAGCGTTCATTGACAAGGTAAATCAGAGAAAATGTACAGGGGGACAAGCTGTCCTTTTATAGGCTGAAGTCCACCCAGCTCATATCCTATTTCAGATAGTGACCCGCGGCAAGCACCTCTAGGTGCCTTGCCTTGCCTTGCCTTGCCTTGCCTTCCTGCCCTGCCTCGCCTCACCCTGCCTCACCTCACCTCATTTGAAAATATGTAGGAGATATGCAGGAAAGAGCACTAAAATACAGATGTTATGGCAGTTACAGAATCCAAATGAAATATAAATACAGAAGCTGGAGGCCACCATTTTCAGAAAGGTAGAACAGGTGCTGCAGGGAATGCCTAGAATGACAGAAGGCTAAAAGACAGAGTAATAAATATAGAAAAAGTGTTGTAACTAATGGTGGAAAAGCAGAACAGGAGAAGACATATGGAAGGTGAATAGCAAGGAAGACTATAACCTAGACCTGTGTTATTAAATATCAGGATAAAGAGGGAAAGGGCTATACGTGGAAGCAATGGAAGCTGAAAGGTGAGAAAGGAAAGGTAACCTGGAAGGATAAATTAAGTGAGTGGAAAGAAAAGAGAGAACAAAACAGAAGGGTAAAAATAGAAAGCAGATAGAGCATGGGAACATTAAACTATTATAAAAGTTTTCCCTCTGTAAACATATACAAATGCATATGTTCAAATGTATATGTTCAAACACTGGTACAGGCTTCCTGGAGAGGTGGTCAATGCCCCAAGCCTGTCGGTGTTTAAGAGGCATTTGGGCAATGCCCTTAATAACATGCTTTAACTTGGTCAGCCCTGAATTGGTCAGGCAGTTGGACTAGGTGATCATTGTAGGTCCCTTCCAACTGAAAGAGTCTGTTCTATTCTATTCTATATACAGACAGAGCCTGGAAGAATTCTGCAATGAAACTTCTTAATGTTTTCTGTCTTGGGTACAGTTTGTTTTCACCATCAATCTGATGATGTAGCACACTAATACATCATCACAGTGACAGCACTATGATGATATACTACACTCATACATCATCAGAATAACTGTGATAAGAGCTGTCACTCTGGTGATATATTAGTCTGGTCCATCATAAAAGAAACGTATTCCAAAGAGATGTAGTATAGATATCACTAAATTTTTGTTGCCATTGCTTATTTATTCATTCACTTTCATAGAAGACAATATCAAAAGCAGAATGCTTTCTAAATTACAGTAAGTAAAAAACAATAAAATAATGTTAAATAAAGGAAGGAATATTTGGGTATATACAATAAATGAGGAAGTGGGAGCTCAACCACTAACTATAAAACTTCAAAATAGCACATGCTACCACATCTCATTAAAAAGAATCTAAAACTATCACTAATTTATTCAAGTGTTTTTGAAGTGTTTCTCCATAAGTAATTCTTTGATATCCAGACTCACACTTGTAATAACTTATTTCTATATGTATTAATATACATTAAAAACCACAATATCCCAAAGCACATATAATTGTCACTGTATTAAAATAGGAATAAAATAGCAAGGTCTCCTAGGTAAAGAATGTATCTTCATATGTATGTGGAAAGCCTGTAATATTCCAGTGATATATATTACTATCAGCACCAGTGTTTCTGAAAGGGTAAATAATCCAAAGTATGCCTGAATTTGACTTTATGAGCTCAAAGTGAAAATACTAATCAATACTTCTGACACTAGGTTGCCTCGTTGCAGTATCATTGGACCCTGCGTGGAATAGCAGGGGTCCAAATGATAAACCGTTTGCCACGCTCGGCAGCCTCTCAGTGATGTTGCAAATGCAAGCTCCTGGTAGGCAGCAGATTTCTCTAGAGAAATTGTCTGGACAGCAAATGGGTGCTTCAGTGCCTCTCAGTAAGGAATCTCCAATTACTAATACTTCATGCACTTTTCTGGTGGCACTGGTTCTAATGTGAGTGAGAGGTTGGATCAACTTTGCATGGTCAGCTTCTACTGGATCTAGTCCATTACTCACATGCTCTTCATTCTTCACCCCCAGCGCATCATATCTGTTATGTAGGGACACTTTAGAGGAAAGGGGAAGGTTCTTCCTTCTGTCCTGAGCAGGGACAAAGGTCCAGTCTCCTTCATTTTGTGAGTTACTTGTGTCAGCCTGCTCGAGGTTGAATTCAGGCTTACCTTCCCCTTGCACAGCCTTAAGTCTGGGCTGTCGCTCAGCCTGAGACAGCATGCAATACCACGTATCTACCTCCCGATCAYGATCCTGGATACTGCACTGCCTGTTGAGCTCCTCTTGTAACATAGCTACTCCTTTGAAGAGTTCTTCTATCTGGGCACACTTGCAGCTATGACATCCACTGCTGCCTTCAGGTGCTAGAGGGAATTCCAGGTGCTGAGGCTCCAAGCCACCTGAGGTCTGGTCAGCTATTTCTGTCTTTGGGAGGTCTGTTTGGGTGGAGATGTCAGCATAGATAGGCTGTAGAGCTTCTGTTTGGGTTTCAGCTTCAGCCTTGCAGTTGTGGCAGGTGGACACCATTTTCTTTCAGCAGGTCACAGTCACCTTGTAGTTTTATAAAACGGTAATTCTTTTGAAAGATGTCATCCTTCTAATTCTAATTACCTGGAGACCTCAAGCTTCCAGGTACACTTACACAGCCACCAGCTAGCTGGGGTGATTGTCAGGATTGCAGCCTAAGCCAGTGGGTGAGCAGCGCAGGCAGCAGCCTGACAATGGGCAGAGTGTACCACCCTGCACATGCAAACTGCCAATGCCACTCCCTGTTTGCACACCCTGGCCACTGACTCTCCCTAGGGAGTAGTTATATGCGGCCACCCGTGGTCTGAACTGGCTGCAGGGACCGCCAGCACTGCCCCACTCTTGCCTGCCCCTCTCACGAGACCTGTTGCCTGCCAGCTGGTCCCTCCACACACACAGCCCTGCCTTTACCAGTTAAAATTCTATAGTGTTTAAGCCATACACTTGGCAGACATGTTAACTGTGAAATGATACTTTATATAGTGTCCTATTAAATTGCATTTGAATAATCTTAGTTTAAGAAGATCAAAATCACATAGAAATGTAGTTTTTATTCTGCTGACTAGTATTTCTATCTTTTTTAAAACTTTCTGATAAGCTTTTATGCTGACTTGGGTATTTCTACTTGGTATTTTTCATACTCAGCATTCTTTGAGATCTTAAAGCATGGATTGAATATATTTTAGCAAGCATCAATCTGTCACTCTGCTGGCAATTAATTAATAGCCAGACAGAAACCTTGGAGCACTACATATTTAGTTTATTGATTTTTGTGCAATATTGTATGTTATAGCTCACTATACAGACTTTCAGTTGTCATACATAGAAACTGCATTAACTGTTGACAAGTCTGTTTCTTATATTAAAGTGTCTAGAAAGAATGGAGCAATGAAATTTGGATGAAATTGGGATGATTAGAGACAGAGCAAAGAGGATTTGAGAAAAAAAAAAAAAAGGAAAAATATTCATTGTTAAAAGAATCCAATATAACATGTCACTTTATTTTAATACACTTTAAATATCAGTATCAACACCACTTTGTTTAATGTGAGAGCTAGAAAAGCTTTCTCTTTCATTTTACCAGTGCCTACTAATTTAAAACGAAGTCCTACAACATAAAGAAGATACTAACATTTATAGGCTCAGCAGAGATACTCATTTTATTACAGATGATTTTCTCCATTTCTTGCCCCAGGTAGCTACTCAGTTTTCCACAGGTGATACTCATCTGCCTTTCCCTCTCTCTATGAAGGTTAATGGATTCATTACCTTTCCCATTGCTAACATCCTTTTCTGCTCCCCATTTGCCAACTGTCTTTTTGCGAAATTATTTAACTGATTAACATAATTAAGTTAAACCCCAATAAATTGTATATTTAACCTGATGTTTGCAGCTTTTGAAGAAGGGCCTGTGTGTCCTCCTCCCACAAAGTGCCTGTTGCTTGCCAGCAATCTCAGAATTGAGTTACTCAGACCATTGTAACTGTAAGATACCAGTGCGTGTAAAAGAAAAAATGAAGTGAAACAGTGGTAAATTCACACAGAGGATAAGAAGAAAATAATTAAAAAGAAACAAACAAAAAAATTCTTATTTTTTAACTAAGATTCAAATCACACCCTTGAGACAAATCAAAAGGATTAAATGGGGGAGGACAAGTTCTACCGAGTGTAGGTGGTGAGATGTTGGCAGTGGAGAGCCATAGAGGTGGCCTCTATGGGGAGTGGCCATGGGCTGCCCTGTGCTGGACACAGTTGGTTCCAGCGGGCTCCAACTGACCCACCACAGGGCACAGCTGAGCCCCTCAGCCAAGTTGGTGGCACGTCTGGGAAAACGTATTTAAGAAAGGCCAAAATGCTGCATGACAATGTGAGGAGTGAGGAAAAAAAACTGTGAGAAACAACCCTGTGAACACCAAGGTGAGAGAAGAAGGAGGGGGAGGAGGTGTACCAGGGCAGAGATTCCCCTGCAGCCTGTGGAGTACCGACGGTGGAACAGGTATTTCCCTGCAGGCCACAGAGAGGACCACAACAGAGCAGATATCCACATTGCAGCCCATGGAAAGCCCATGCTGGAGCAGGCTCCCGGCAGGAACTGTGGCCCATGGAGGACCTATGCTGGAGCAGTCTGTTCCTGAAGGACTGCAGCACATGGAAAGGACCCACGCTGGAGCAGGGGAAAAGTGTTAAGAGGAAGGAGCAGCAGAGAGGAACTGTTATGAAGAGATTCTGTGTGAGCCAAAGCATGTGGGCACCTGATGCCATGTACCTCGTGAAGAGCTCAGGCTTCCTGCACTGCCAGTGGAAAGGGCAGATCTGTGGAGAGTTCAGGGAAGTTGAGGCAGAAGCTATTCAGAGATATCCAGAGAACTGAAAGCATCTATCCTCCCATGCTTCCCTGGAAGTTTGAAGATGGAGAAGCCTGAGGAACCTGATGCAAATAGATATATATGATACACTTTCTTATGGAATTCCTTACAGACTTATGAACTGACCAAGGAAATCTCAGATCTGGGTGAGACAGCTTAAACTGAAAGACATCAAAACTATTGCCTTTCCTTCCCAGTAAGTTGATGCACACTGCGTCCTTCAGTCCAGTCTAGTTTCTTGTTCAGCAAGTTCAGTGCTTTCCTGGATTGCAACACAGCCCACACCATTCCCTCTGGTCACTTTTGAGGCTTGACTTCAGAACCACTCCTTACCAAAGGCAGACATGGTTCTGTAGGCATCTCTAAGAGTCTATGCACACAGCCAGCTTCCTGCTTGCTACATCTCAGTCCTGACATTCCATGAACTTCTCCCTGCTGAACAGGTACAGTTGCTCAAAGGAAGAGGCAATCTCTTCCTTCTAAACATTTCCAGCAAATTTAGTTTGCCGCAGATTGGATATGGCACACATCCTCCTAAGCAGTTCTCTCAAACACAATACACTTGAGCTTCGTGTAAGTTGTGAACAAACAAATTAGATGGGCATATACTCCTCACAGAGTTATTTGATGGAAACAGACAAACTTCTGGCTTCATAATGTAGACTATATAACTGGAAAATAATTCCAGAAATGTATTTCCCTTTCTTGCTGTTGCTCATACTGCTTTTGTTGGTAACCTTCACAGTGCAAACAAGATTCCAGGACAGACTTAAACCCAAATGAAAACCCAAGCTGAGAGCAGTCCTTCATTTGTGCTTTACAGACAATGTTAAATTCCCAAATATATCTCTGTTCTTTTTATTCATTTACTATATCTGGATAGACTTTGTTAACATAGTTTTTATTTCATGGCCCAAAACGCCAGGCTTAATCAACATAGTTCCACCAATGTCTGGAGAATTGTCATGATTTACATTAGCTTAGAATATGTAATTTGTATGCAGAGATGTGAAAGGTGGACATGAGTGCTGCTGTTTAAAAAAAAAAGAAAGATTGATGAATAATGCATGAGAGGTCTACGCCTTCACAGTTTCTATGGGTAGGCAGTCCTCCTAAATACCAGTGTGTCCCATATGGCAATGGAGATTGCCTGCACCGCTGAGCTCCTCCCACCCGAGCACCTCAACCCTCCCTCATGGACCATGCAGTTCCCTGTGTGGTCACCAGAGTCTCAAGACACTCTTCTGGTGTAGGATACTCATCTGTTTCTCCTGTAAATTCTGCTACAGTCCCAATGTGGGACTGAGATCTCCAATGTGGGACTGAGATCTCCGGTCTCATCCAAAGATGTCAGAGATTTTGCACAGTATACATGCTGTCTTACTTATTACAGCACCTTCACAAAAGCAACAGGTTTTTATCCTTTCCTGTGAAAGGGTATAAACCACAGTTTTCATTTGTTATTCTAGTCACCAGACTAAAGAGATACACCCCAGCCCTCCAGATTGCCTCCCTGTGCATCCAGGAATGCAATGGTGATGAGTCAAAAAAAGACATCTGTCTAACCACACAGCAGAATGGAAAGGAGCTTCAGATCCCTGGATAGTCTCTGGTTTTATTCAAAGTGTGGCTTTCTGCTCAAGAACAAGTAGAAGAACTTCACTGTACTCTAAATAGTCAATAAAGCAATATCAACAATGCTTATTTTTTATGAAGCTCAAAAGATTACCATAAATAGTGAAAGCTTAAAGTGATTATTTTTAATAACAAAGCCTAATCCTAATTTTACATACATTGAATTTAACAGAAATTTGTAAACTATTGATAATGCTAAAGCAAGTGCTATTTGTGGATTGAGGAATTTCTTGACAAATACACATAGTAGAAGCATTTAGCTTCAAATGAATTACAGCATTGTCGTGGACTGACAAATACAGTGACACTACTCAACTACCTTCATGATAGACAAAAGCTTCAGTAAATCAGATCATACTGCATATTTCTGAAGTTAGTACATACATTATTAGGCACTTCCATATTGTGCCATCAGAGTCCATTAAAAACTGAATTCCCTTTTTCCAGTTGGAAAAATTCTGATATTTTAGCATTTGTAAAATTGAGGTACTATTTTCAAATGCTGAAATTTTCAGTGGTACGTGAAACTCCAATATGTAACTGTTTGGAAATATTTAAATAGTTAAATATTACTTCTGGACAATTTCAAGCAATTCAGTCTATTGTGTCTTAGTTCTCATATTTCCTCATGAAGTTAACATCTGAGTATCTCTTTTGGTCTTTCATTTGTACACAAAATGATTTTTTTTAATGATAATCAGAATTTTTTTTTAATTCTTATTTTTGCTGAAGCTTTGTTTTTCATTAAAAAAACATGTTGCAAGAAAATACCAATGATCTTCACTAAAATTGTTAAAGAGATTTATTCTTAACCTAAGGGAACTTACAATACAGTTGTATTCCAATTCCTACAAACAAGCTGTAAAAACAGATAGTTTTTATTTTATCCTATGTTCATCACCAGGGTTTCTTAGTGACTCCGCTGTGGCATTTACAGTAATAAAAATTGCTCAGGCTTTACAAAATATTTATAAGGTGGCTCCTGTTGGGGGTTTTCTGGTATTATAAAGTGCTTTAATTTCTAGGTTAGGTAATATGATGAACAACTCACCAGCAGTTTGCACTGCTGAAACAGCTCGCAGAGGCAATTTATAAAACCAGAAAGAGAAAAGCAGAGGAACACTTATGTAATACAATAAATTTCCTTTCTTTTCTGTTCAGCTGGTTACTTCCACACATAACTTTTGACCTCTCCTCTTCTTTTAGAACATGTTGCAGTGTTTGTGTTATTGCTAAGTACAGCGCATGAATACACAAAGAGCACAATATATGTATGTGTGTGTGTGTGTGCACGCGTGCACAAATTAGAATTGTAGCAATGTGATGAAAGATTGAAAGAATTCATCAAACTATGTCACTGGATATAAATTGCTAGATGTCTGACAGTTATTATTCTTACTAACTTTTCCAAGTTTCTTGAATTATTATCAAAGAAATCTGCTAGTGATAAACCCAACACCTTGTTTCTCGAATATTGAGTAGACTTATTTGTATTAGGGACTATTTCCAATATGCCTTACAGTTAGCCTTATAGTCCATTTCGCAGACATTTTGGAACTCTACAACTCACAATAGATTCACAGTATCTGCATAAGACTTGAAATGCCTCCCAGAGACAATTTCATACATTCATTGAGTAAGGATTTCTAAGATCAAAAGTTTTCTGTGTGGTTCAAATATGATTCCTCTTGCATGTCTGCGAGGCAGTTCAAGCATATGGCTATGGAAGCACATGAAATGTATATGACACTGTATGAATAATTACACAATCAGATACACTGCTGTCATGTTATATATTGAGTTTTTTTGGTTTCTTCAAACAAACAAGACAATTTATATATTCCACAGAATTATTATACAGATTAAAGAAAGCCTTATTACATTACAGTGACAAAAGTAGACAAAATGTATGGCCAACGCCCAATGGATACATTTGTATGCTGGTTTTGTGCATTGGTGTCATGAAATTTATAAATTTTTCAGTTCAACTTTTTTCCTCCTCCACTTCTTGTCTGCATCTTAGAGCAAATTGACCTAAGTGCAGTTTTGGGGGTGTTTGGGAGTGTGGTTTTTTTAGTGTAGAACTATATTTTATCAAAACGGTTCTCAAACAATTTATATCTTTATAGGTCTGATATTAGCTGATCTTAGTTTGCTCAGTCATGCTTTTGGTTCTTCGTGAAATTAATGTCCAACTAAGCTTAAACCTCTGAAAACAGGGAGATGAAGATTTAAAGAAGCAGAGGTGTAAATTATGAAAAATCGCCACACACACACACATCAGATCTCTAAAATTTAATTTCATCCCCCTCAACTTTACATTACCTATAAAGATATTTTAAGGAGGGAACATTTGTGAAAAAAAATAGAGAGCAAGGAAATGTATGCAATGAAACCTAGCGATATGACTGCAGATAAGCTGTGAATCAAAACTTTAATGGGGAGAACAAGATAACTGTGGCAGAAAAGGTTTAAGACCAAGTTGCTCAAGCTGTCTAGGTACCTATTCAAATAATCAATGCAACGTAACTTAGTCTAAAATCTACATGTGCTCAGCTGAATTATGCTGCGTTGAATTAATCTAAAATGAGATAAAATTAATTTCTCCCAAGCAGCTTGGCTTAGCTATTAAGCACCTAGCCCCAGAAAATTGTTTCAATATGGCCAGCATAGGTTCATGGGCTACCTTTATATTTATTGGAATGAGACAGATGTCTCAGAGGAGTTATGCATAGAGCTTCTCCCCTTATGTTGGCATATCCATTTTTTTTGTTGTTGTTTTAGGAAAATGGCTGTATAAAGAGTCCACCTCTATGAGGAATGTGAATGCCAGTACAGCTTTTTGAGAAAGCAACTAGTTACAGCTAGGCAACAGAAATTCCAAGTAGAAATGTTTCAAACTTCTGTGCCTTAATAACTTTGGCCCTCTGAATCAGGACCCCACCCACATAACATTCAAAGCACTGAATACTTTCATGAGGAGAGACACTAAAAGACCATGGGCAATTTTTCTGAAGTCAGCTAATAGACCCATCTTGTTCATAACTGGCTATTGAACATTTAGACTGAGAATGGGGAGCCTGGATTATATGCCTTGCTCTTTCTTAGGGATTTAAATCTCCATTTTTCCATTTTTAAACAATTACAATCTACAGGGAGTTTTGAAGTTGAAATATTTTACTTTCTTAATAAAGCTGGGTCACAGTAATTAAAGGGCAGCTACAAAGAGGACAGAGGCTCTCTCTTCACAAGGAGCCACATGGAGAAGACAAGAAGTAAGAGGTACAAATTGCACCAGGAGAGGTTTCATCTTGACATAAGAAAGAAATTTTTTACAATGAGAAGAATCAATCACTGGAACAACCTCCCTAAGGACATGGTAGAGTCCCCATCGCTGCAGGTTTTCAAGATGCAACTGGACAGGGTGCTAGATAATCTCATCTAGGCTCTCTTTCCAATGAAAAATTGGACCAGATGATCTTTCGAGGTCCCTTCCAACAGGGGCTGTTCTATGATTTTATAATTCTATGTTTCACTAAGGAGAAATGAAGGAAGATCCTGGTGGGTAAAGAATGAAGGAGCTTACACTGAGAAGGAAGAGGGTCTTAGGTTACAGGTCCATTTCAGGTTTGCTTATAAATTTTGCATTTAAGCTGTAATTGGAAAAAAAATGGGTGAACATCACTGGCAGCAAGAAACCCAAGGTTCTCCCTCTGTCTCTGGAATCTCTCTCTCTCCAGTCAGCTCAGCTTTCTACAACTCTATCAGTTTCTGAGTCAGTTTAATTACAGTAAACCCTTCTCATTTGACCTCAGGAAGTGGAAGTTTACTTCAACACTAGATTCTTATCTGGTCACATGTTACTGTGGGCAGTGTTTCTTAATTTAAGATATTTGACTTTGACCCACAAGAAAGATATTTTTAGATTGACATATATAAACAACTTCATTTTGATCTGGCTTAGAGACAATAAAAGTTTTACAAATAACCCAAACAACAAATAGACTTACAAGCAACTGTCAGAACCATCGACTATCTTTCTTCAGTATCAATAGTATATACCTATCAGACAACCACTGATTTGCCAGGAGCTAAGGTGTAAAAAGGATGTGGTCCTTGCTATTAGAATAGCAAGGTTTACCAAGAGGAGGTTCCAGTTTTTTCAGGTTTGTTTTTTTGKTTTTTTTTTTTWKKTTTTKTTTKTTTKTTTKTTTTKGKKTTKKTTTTTTTTTTTTTTTTTCTTTCCCCMGTATCCTTTAGGATGTGGCCCCTTGATAGCATAGCTTAATGCTTTGTTAGCACAACATAGTCATGCATCTAGCTGATTTACACTAACTGAATAGTCACAAATATATTATTGTCCTAAGGTTTATGAATAGTTCACTCAAAAAAATAATGGTCCATTACATACGTGTGTATACATTCAAGTTTTTTCAACAACCTTTTATTAATATCTATTCTATTATGGCAATATCACTGGCACTTTTTTTTTCCAGTTAAGACACAAAATTCTACAGCTCTGAGCAAAAGCAGAACTTCAATGCTGTATTTGTGTCTCCTGGTGGTCACACTGTCTTGAGGCAATTTCAACCGCTATATCTGTAATTGGTCCTTAGAAAAACAGGAAGATTGTTCAGGAATTCTCTGGAAACAAACCAGGCATTCTCAGGCTGTCATTCTGGTTTTGCGAGTGTTTCACGTATCTCAGATGTCCATTTACCAAGCACAAAAAAGGCAACTCTATGGCAGATCAATGCATCATTAGTCAGCTTTGTGACTTATGATATCAATTACTTTTTTCATGATGGGCCTATAGGCACAGGTTTAAAGCCTATAAATCTTTGATAGCCATATAATTTGAAGTTAATTAATGTGATATGGAGAAACCAGAGTGGTTCAAAGCATTTTCTGCTAAGCTTTTTCCTGCTGAAACACTTCTCTTCTGGCAATGCTGGAACAAGCACACATGTTGATTTTGAAGTTATTTTCAGTATGAAGTTTTCTGAGATTCAGCATGCACTTTCTGATCAGTGAATTATAAAGCAAAGTAGAAATATGGAAGAATCTGAAACCTGCCCATTTCTATTTAGAATAAATTATTTCAGTACAAGTCTATTTTGCAAAAGTTTCAATGGTTTTGTTTTGCAGTCCAGAGTAAAAACATACTTCAAAACCTCAAAGCTTGCTGGAAAACTTCTGATGCTCACCCTACAAGTTGCCCCAAACCAACAGAAATTACTATAAAGAGTGGAATGAATCAAGTATAATTTTTTTAAATTAAGTATTTCCTTCTTTTCATACTTTAAAGGAATCTGATAACAGTAAACTATTTTTTACACATTCTGAACAGTGATACTCACACTTGCTACAAAATATTAGGATGGATCCACTTTGTTCCAAGTTCTGCAAATTAAAAGCTACAGATCTGGTAAACCAAAAATAAAGAAAATTCGAAATGTCTCTGAATTGCGAATTGTATATAGCTTTGCTTTGTTCATTAACAGCCGTATGTGCCATTGAAAATAAATAAATATTTCATCATATTTATTTCCAGAGTCTGGAATTATCTTCCGCCTATGATATTGGCAAGTAACACATTGCACTGAATAGCAAATAGATGACTCTGAAGGCATAGTCTTTGTTTTAAAAGGATGTTGTATTAGAGCTAATGACAATAGCAAATAATTTCAGCCTTTTCACAAGCTGCAAAATTTGTCCATTATCTGATACATGTAAACTCTATTTCAGATGCTGCTTTGGTATAAAGCTAGTTATTTAACGTCCTTCCTATCTTATCTACCATGTGGGTATAGATAGTAAGCACAGTGAGACAGGGACTAATACTACTCATGAATGACCAGGTTTTTATATAATAATAATAGTAATATAGATCTAGTGATAAGGAGTATATAAAATTCAATTTTAGTAGCCTGAGTGAAGGATTTTCATAGGATTCTAATCGAGCTCAACTCCTCCTACTGAAAACAGAGAGAGTCACCACTGTAAGGTGAGTCCATTTTTAGGGAAGCTTCTGGCATGTCTTCTGGCATTGCTCTCCCTTTCCACTGACTATGGAGGAGGACAGGTCAAAGAAGTACCTCATCCAGTTTCTTACATAAGTTTCTTAAATCCAGGGTTAGAATATTTTTCCTGGAACACAGTTGGAATCCACTATGACTCTTCATATTGCTACAAATATTTCTACTACCAATAACATTCTTACTCTGTGTGTGTGTGTACATTTATAATTCCTTTACATATATATATATTACACAAAGGTTACAAAAATGTAACTTTGGTTTATTTTTAATTTTTTGTTATTAAATTTTCAATCATGTATAAATATGTATTTCTTTTATATATATATTCTCCCACTATTTTCTTAAATTCATCCATTGCTATTTTCTCTTTACCTATGGTTTCTGATAGTATAGAATTACTCTACTTTCTGGTGACTTTTGCAGTATAAATTCCAATACTATTTTTTACAAACAATTCTGATCTTCAACTTTACTAACATTTTGGTTTAGCTTTATTTTGAAAAAAAAAAAAAAAAAAAATCATCTTAAAAATAGATCTTCTCTAACTCCCTGAAAGAATCTGATTTTACATTTTTACCATAGCAGGTAACCAAATACTTGAAAAACTTAATTGTATTAAGATGCTATTAACACATTGATTCATGTGATGATTTGGAAGTCTATTCCATATTAAAAAGTGCTGGTTCATGGAGACTGGAAACAAAACCATAGCATAAAGAATAAAAGCTCTCTGGGTTAAGCCTGATATCTCCTACAAAAGTCTCTGCAGAAAAAACTGAGCTGAAGATGGAACAAATGTACTATTGGACAAGTAAATATGAACTGTCAACAACGTTTTTACTTAAACTTTATTTCAAGTTACATTCTTTTGCTGTAAAATCTAAGATTTATTTTTCAATTTATTGTATGGTTTTAATCTCTGTAATTCAAGTAAGCTTTGAGTGTTTTCAGTTATTCAATTACACTGAGAAAATCCTTAGTTAATAAAAGTTTAATACAATTTAAGCTTCCCAAGACCATTAAATCTCAAACTCATAATGCTATCAAATGCGCATGTCACTGGAAGAGATTCAGAATTTAATCTTTAGGCATTCTGCAATTATAATGAATGCAAATCTCTGTAGGAATAAAAGATAATTCAGAATCAGGTACAGAATATTCTAAGTGAGAATGACCAAACTTCATCTTCATTTAGCACCTTCAGCACTCCTAAAATATTGCAAAAAACTAAATGATAATCACATAACTTCTGGGCACTTGTTTCTGATAGTTATTGTTAGTGAATGTTCATAATTATACTACTATACAGATATGTTAGGTATGTTAAATGCATTCTCTTTGAGTAAAGTCAGTGAACATTTGCTGTCTTTAGCACTGAGCATTCCTCCTCTAGCTAAGTTAAATTTAAGCACTATTTTGTTCCACGTAATCTGGATCTAGACTGACTCTCACTAACCTCAGTAACTGACCAGACATCTTTAATTAGCAAGTACTTATGCAGTTTTAATCACTTAAAAGGGATTTAACAACAATACAAGGCCTTTGGTGATTTGATCATTAAAAGTCAACACATTTTTTGATACCATAAGAGTTGCATGAAACTGATTTAATTTTTAACAGAAAGAATCACTTTCTTTCCTATAGCTTGAAGAATGTTGTTGGATGCAATCATCAAAAGACCAAGAATGCCATTTAAAATACTTTTTACTGTACCAATTCATCTCGGTGAAATTAATTACACAAAATTTGGGATTCCTGGAAAGATTTTTTACATAAGCTTAAATTCATAAAATGTTTTGCTGTGCCTTTCTTTTTTATATATTAAATGTGTTTAATGATATCCTCACTGCATAGCATCAACTGACTGCTTCATTTCCTCTGATCAAAGTAGAAAGGAATGAAGCAGTTAATTAATTTTGTTATTAATTTTTCCCTGATATATAAACATGTATTTCTTATATAAATAAATTATCATGACCTAAATTCCAAGACAATGAATTGTGTGACTTTAAAATGCCTTGAATTTTTATGTCTACATATGTACAGTAACATTTCATTTGGAAACATTGAGAAATTCAATTATCAACTGATAATTAAGCCTGATGAGGATTTTAAATCTCATCCAATCCCTTGAGTAACTTAATCAGCTAGGCTGAACACACATTGATGGGGTGAAACTGTCCCACACAAATTACTGCATCATAGAAGGTTTGAGATTGCTTATTGCACATGTAAGTAAGCCTGAGCGAAATATTTTCCTCCAACCTCAACATTTTCCTGCTGCTTTGCTTTAGCCAGATCTTTGTTTAGCCTTTGGTGTGATGCCATTCTGAAGTGCCTAACTTTGCCTATACTCTGCACGTAGAGCTAAGGTATGTAATAAAGAATTAAGTTTTACTCTATGGAGTTGAGCTTGCCTAAAATGCATAAGTGCTTTTCTTTTAATTTAGTCTTAAGCAACAAGCCTATGAGCTTTTTATTATAATAATAACGTTATAGTATTACATTATAATTATATTACATAATAATACAGTTATATGATATTATATAATTATGATATGATATAATATTTTAGTACAGTAATACAAAATTTAAAAATGTTATTACAGTCTGGTGAGTGTGAATTGGTGAAGTAAGAATACCAAACTATGTATTCTTGTTTTATTTTCATACTGAATGTTTTAGCATAGGGTCCATACCCTTAACGCTTATTTTTGCAGCAATTAAGAAATCTGTGGTGTTTCTATGGGTGTTTCGTTAATGTGTTTGGCAATCACTGCATTAATAGACAACAGATAACTGAGTCTGATAGGTCTCTGACTTCAACTGCTTTTCAAAACTATTAGACTGAAAATGAGAAGATCATAATAACAGATCCAGCAAAACAGTGCATCTTATATTGGCTTTCTCTGTTATTGATTTTAATATAGTCTATAATAAGTTGATTATACATCTCTATTAGCTTTTATTATAACTATGTATTTCACTATAGTTCTAGTTCAGCCTGAACTGGAGAAGTTTTCCTTTAAGGAGCTGTAATTCTGAAACAGAAGTTCTGAAATAAAATATTTTTTTTTCCTCAGATAACTCCTTTTTTTTAAAAAAAGGGAATTTTTTCTCAGAAAAAAAAATCCAAAAGAAAATTCACAGCTAGTTCAAACATGTACAACTACCATTAGTATAAAATCATAGTTTTTGAAAGTGATTGCAAATCTACAAGTTGATATAAATAAATTAAAAAAAACCCTTCTCTTTTGAAGTCCTTTAAAACTGTTGTAACTATTCAAGTGAGAACAGATTATTTCTTTGGCTGAGGATGACTGATCAACCCCTATTTGTCATCTATTCAAAACATTCTTCTAGCACATCTTAGGTCCTAGATTTCACTATGTAATTTTGTCACCTTTAAATTATGACATTTATCTGTCCAACCTATTCTCTAGATCTCTTAAAAATGTAAGACATAGAATCAGACCAACTAGGGAACCTTGTGGCACTCCTAGGTTTTGGGATTTCACTACAATGGAAATGAACTGAGAGTTTTGGGAGATTTGGGGTTTTTTTGCTTGTTTGTTTGGTGTTTTTTTTTTTCATTTACATCCTTTCACATTCATTTACATCCTTTCATAGTCCTTGGGTTTATATATTTTAGATGTTTGAGATGAATGGCTGCTTACGTCATATTCTATTTAATAGCTCCTTATAAACATATTGTGAAAAACTAGGTAAATTAGTTTAACTTATAGTGCTGTCTACCTCACAGAAATATTTGTAGAACTGCAATAGATTAGTTGTAACTAACTGAAATAATTCAGCTTACACTTTATTGTGACAGGTTTTCTAGTTCAGTTTTCTATAATTTCTGTGAATTTACTAAACACAGAARTGAATATAATGCTGAACATAGCATTAAGCAAATTTACTTTTATGTATGCTCTGTTTATATCTAGGCCTCATTTAAATTAATGGTGAAGTGTTAACCTCAGCCTAATTTTGCACATTTTTTCACACACATTCAAGCGTGGATGCACACACCCCTAAAAATGTACCTAGCTGAATATAAAATGTTTAATTGAAATATTGCCTTGAACAGTGATTCATTTCAATTAATTTCAACATAGTTGTGAGAAAAGAGTGACTGACATTGTAAGGGTTAATGATATAGTTCTTTTTCTAGGTAAGACACGTCTTAGCCTCCTGGTCAAAGGTAAGGAGTTTGAAAGGGCCAGTCGAATCTGGCAAATCAACAAATGGTTACAGGACTGGTGCCACAGCCAGGGGTTCAGCTACTTAGACCATGGGACTCGCTTTGAGAAACCTGSYCTACTGGGGGCTGATGGGGTCCATSTGTCARRGAAGGGGAAGAGCATCTTCAGTCATAGGCTTGCCAAGCTGGTGAAGAGGGCTTTAAACAAAAGTTGCCAGGGGAGGGGAACCTCAATCCATCCCACTCCTACCAGTTTGATGCCAGGGCCAGCAATAGATGCCCAGAGCCTGGGGATCACAGGTGAACAGGAGAGCGCCTGAAGAGCAGCACAAAGGAACTCCAGCCAGTGAGACAGCTTCATCGGAGGCCCAACTTAAATGCCTTTATGCAAACACACATAGCATGGGGAATAAACAATAGAAGTTAGAGACGTGCGCATGCCTGCAGGGCTACGACCTTATTGGCATCAAGAAGATGTGGTGGGATGGCTCCTATGATTGAAGTGTTGGGATGGAAGGATACAGGCTCTTTAGGAAGGACAGGCAGGGGAGATGAGGAGGGGGTGTCGCCCTCTATGTCAATGACCAGCTGGAGTGCATGGAGCTCTGCCTGGGGACGGATGAGGGGCCAACCGAGAGCTTATGGGTCAGGATTAAAGGGAGGGCAGGGACAGGTGACATTGCAGTGGGGGTCTGCTACACCTACCACCCAACCAGGAAGACCAAGCGGATGAGGCCCTCTATAGACAGATAGGAGCAGCCTCATGATCACAAGCCCTGGTCCTCATGGGGGACTTCAACCACCCTGATATCTGTTGGAGGGACAACACGGCAGGGCATAAGCAATCTGGGAGGTTCCTGGAATGCATTGATGATAACTTCCTTCTCCAAGTGGTAGAGGAGCCAACGAGGAGAGGTGCTATGCTGGACCTTGTTCTCACCAACAAGGAGGGGCTGGTGGAGAATGTGAAGCTCAAGGGCAGCCTGGGCTGCAGCGACCATGAAATGGTGGAGTTCAAGATCCTTAGGGCACCGAGGAGGGCGCACAGCAAGCTCATTACCCTGGACTTCAGGAGAGCAGACTTTGCCCTCTTCAGGGATCTGCTTAGTAGAGTGGCATGGGACAAAGCCCTGGAGGGAAGAGGGGCCCAAGAAAGCTGGATAATATTCAAGGATCACCTCCTCCAAGCTCAGGAGCAATGCATCCCAAGAAAGAGGAAATTGGGCAAAAACACCAGGAGGCCTGTGTGGATGAACAAGGAGCTCCTGGACACACTCAAACACAAAAAGGAAGCCTACAGAGGGTGGAAGCAAGGACAGGTAGCCTGGGAGGATTACAGAGAAATTATCTGAGCTGCCAGGGATGAGGTTAGGAAAGCTAAAGCCCTGACAGACTTAAATCTGGCCAGGGACATCAAGGGCAACAAGAAAAGCTTCTGCAGGTACATCATAGAATCATAGAATCACAGAATCATAGAATCATAGAATCATTAAGGTTGGAAAAAACCTCTAAGATCATCGAGTCCAACTGTGAACACAACACCACCATGTCTCTAAGCGCCTCATCTACACCTCTTTTAAATACTTCCAGGGATGGTGACTCCACCACTTCCCTGGGCAGCCTGTTCCAATGCTTAACCACTCTTTCAGTAAAGACATTTTTCCTAATGTCCAATCT
>JAYKAV010000002.1:26450-135974 GCA_035582835.1 Phoebastria nigripes
ATCACTTCCCTACTCCTGCTGGCCACACTATTTCTGATACAGGCCAGGATGCCGTTGGCCTTCTTGGCCAGCTGGGCACATTGTCGGCTCATATTCAGCCGGCTGTCAACCAGCACCCCCAGGTCCTTTTCCGCCAGGCAGCTTTCCAGCCACTCTTCCCCAAACCTGTAGCCTTGCATGGGGTTGTTGTGGCCGAAGTGCAGGATGTTTGGGATAAAAGGAAGATGAGGGAAAATGTGGGCCCTCTCCAGAAGGAAATGGGAGACCTGGTTACCTGGGATACGGAGAAGGCGGAGGTACTCAATGACTTTTTTGCCACAGTCTTCACCGGCAAGTGCTCAAGCCTCACCGCCCAAGCCGTAGAAGGCAAAGGCGGGGACTGGGAGAGTAAAGAGCCACCCACTGTAGGAGATCAGGTTTGAGATCATCTAAGGAACCTGAAAGCGCACAAGTCCATGGGACCTGATGAGATCCATCTGTGGGTCCTGAGGGAACTGGAGGATGTAGTTGCTAAGCCACTATCCATTGTATTTGAGAAGTCGTGGCAGTCTGGTGAAGTTCCCACTGATTGGAAAGGGGGAAACATAACCCCCATTTTTAAAAAGGGAAAAAAGGAAGACCCGGGGAACTACAGGCCAGTCAGTCTCACCTCTGTGCCTGGCAAGATCATGGAACAGATCCTCCTGGAAGCTATGCTAAGGCACATGGAGGACAGGGARGTGATTHRAGACAGCCAGCATGGCKTCACCRRGGGCAAGTCCTGCCTGACCAACCTAGTGGCCTTCTAGGATGGAGTGAGTACATCAGTGGACATAGGAAGGGCTACAGGTGTCGTCTATATGGACCTCTGTAAGGCCTTTGACAGGGTCCCCCACAACATCCTTCTGTCTAAACTGGAGACGTATGGATTTGATGGGTGGACTTGTTCTCGTGGGGGACTTCAACTTCCCGGACGTCTGCTGGAAATACAACGCGGCAGAGAGGAAACAGTCCGGGAGGTTCCTGGAGTGTGTGGAAGACAACTTCCTGACACAGCTGGTGAGTGAGCCTACCAGGGGAGGTGCCTCGCTCGACCTGCTGCTTACAAACAGAGAAGGACTGGTGGGAGATGTGGTGGTTGGAGGCCGTCTTGGGCTTAGCAACCATGAAATGATATAATTCTTGATTCTTGGTAAAGTAAGGAAGGGGGTCAGCAAAACCACTACCATGGACTTCTGGAGGGCAGACTTCGGCCTGTTCAGGACACTGTTTGAGAGAGTCCCTTGGGAGACAGTCCTGAAGGGCAAAGGGGTCCAGGAAGACCGGACATTCTTCAAGAAGGAAGTCTTAAAGGCGCAGGAGCAGGCTGTCCCAGTGTGCCAAAAGAAGAACGGGCGGGGATGATGACCAGCCTAGCTGAACAGGGAGCTTTTGCCGGGACTCAGGAAAAAAAGGAGAGTTTACCACTCTTGGAAGAAGGGGCAGGCAACTCGAGAAGAGTACAGGGATCCCATTAGGTAATGCAGAGAGGAAATTAGAAAGGTTAAAGCCCAGCTTCAACTCAATCTGGCCGCTGTCGTTAGAGACAACAAAAAATGTTTTTACAAATATATTAACGATAAAAAGAGAACCAAGGAGAATCTCCATCCTTTACTGGATGCAGGGGGGAACATTGCCACCGAGGATGAGGAAAAGGCTGAGGTACTTAACGCCTTCTTCGCCTCAGTCTTTAATAGTCAGACCACTCATCCTCAGGGTATTCAGCCCCCTGAGCTGGAAGAGGGGGACGGCGAGCAGAATAAACCCCCTATAATCCAAGAGGAAGCAGTGAACGACCTGCTACGCCACCTGGATGCTCACAAGTCCATGGGGCCGGAGGGGATGCACCCGAGAGTGCTGAGGGAGCTGGCAGAGGCGCTTGCCAAGCCACTCTCCATCATTTATCAGCGATCCTGGTTAACGGGGGAGGTCCTGGATGACTGGAGGCTTGCCAATGTGACACCCATCTACAAGAAGGGCCGGAAGGAGGATCTGGGGATCTACCCTGTCAGCCTGACCTCGGTGCCAGGGAAGATTATGGAGCCGGTCATCTCGAGGGCGCTCGCAAGCCATGTGCGGGACAACCAGGGGATCAGGCCCAGCCAGCATGGGTTCATGAAAGGCAGGTCCTGCTTGACCAACCTGATCTCCTTCTATGACCAGGTGACCCGCCTAGTGGATGAGGGAAAGGCTGTGGATGTGGTCTACCTGGACTTCAGTAAAGCCTTCGACACTGTCTCCCACAGCATTCTCCTAGAGAAGCTGGTGGCTCATGGCCTAGACAGGTGTACTTTTCACTGGGTAAAAAACTGGCTGGATGACCGGGCCCAGAGAGTTGTGGTGAATGGAGTGAAATCCACTTGGCGGCTGGTCACAAGCAGTGTTCCCCAGGTCTCAGTTCTGGGGCCAGTCTTGTTTAACATCTTTATCAATGATCTGGATGAGGGGATTGAGTGCTCCCTCAGTAAGTTCGCAGACGACACCAAGTTGGGCGGCAGTGTTGATCTGCTTGAGGGTAGGAAGGCTCTGCAGAGGGATCTGGACAGGCTGGATCGATGAGCCAAGGCCAATTGTATGAGGTTCAACAAGGCCAAGTGCCGGGTCCTGCACTTGGGTCACAACAAACCCACGCAAGGCTACAGGCTTGGGGAAGGGTGGCTGGAAAGCTGCCTGTCGGAAAAGGACCTGGGGATGCTGGTTGACAGCTGGCTGAATATGAGCCAACAGTGTGCCCAGGTGGCCAAGAAGGCCAATAGCATCCTGGCCTGTATCAGAAAGAGTGTGGCCAGCAGGAGTAGGGAAGTGATCGTGCCCCTGTACTCGGCACTGGTGAGGCCGCACCTCAAATACTGTGTTTAGTTTTGGGCCCCTCACTACAAGAAGGACATTGAGGTGCTGGAGCGTGTCCAGAGGAGGGCAACGAAGCTGGTGAAGGGTCTGGAGAGCAAGTCTTACGAGGAGCGGCTGAGGGAACTGGGACTGTTCAGTCTCGAGAAGAGGAGGCTCAGGGGAGACCTTCTCGCGCTCTACAACTGCCTGAAAGGAGGTTGCAGCGAGGTGGGTGTTGGTCTCTTCTCCCAAGTAACAAGTGATAGGATGAGAGGAAATGGCCTCAAGTTGTGCCAGGGGAGGTTTAGATTGGACATTAGGAAAAATKTCTTTMCTGAARGAGTGGTTAAGCATTGGAMCAGGCTGCCCAGGGAAGTGGTGGAGTCACCATCCCTGGAAGTATTTAAAAGACGTGTAGATGAGGTGCTTGGGGACATGGTTTAGTGGGCATGGTGGTGTTSGGTTGACGGTTGGACTCGATGATCTTAGAGGTCCTTTCCAACCTTAATGTTTCTATGATTCTATGATTCTATGACTGTCCGGTKGGTGAGGAATTGGTTGGATGGTCGCACCCAGAGGGTAGTGGTCAACGGCTCAATGTCCAGATGGAGATCGGTAACGAGTGGTGTCCCGCAGGGGTCCGTATTGGGACCAGTACTGTTTGATATCTTCATCAGTGACACAGACAGTGGGATCGAGTGCACCCTCAGCAAGTTTGCAGACGACACCAAGCTGAGTGGTGCGGTCTACACGCCTGAGGGAGGGGATGCCATCCAGAGGGACCTGGACAAGCTGGAGAAGTGGGCCCATGTAAACCTCATGAGGTTCAACAAGGCCAAGTGCAAGGTGCTGCACGTGGATCAGGGCAAGCCCCGGGATCAATACAGGCTGGGGGATGAAGGGATTGAGAGCAGCCCTGCTGGGAGGGACTTAGAAGTACTGGTGGATGAAAAGCTGGAGGTGAGCTGGCACTGTGTGCTCGCAGCCCAGGCGGCCAACCGTGTCCTGGGCTGCATCCGAAGAAGCGTGGCCAGCAGGTTGAGAGAGGTGATCCTGCCCCTCTCCTCTGCTCTGGTGAATCCCCACCTGGAGTACTGCGTCCAGCTCTGGAGTCCTCATCATAAGACAGACATGGACCTGTTGGAGTGGGTCCAGAGGAGGGCCACAAAAATGTTCAGGGGATGGAACGCCTCTCCTGTGAAGAAAGGCTGAGAGAGTTGGGTTTGTTCAGCCTGGAGAAGAGAAGGCTCCAGGGAGACCTTATTGCAGCCTATCAGTACTTAAAGGGGGCTTATAAGACAGATGGGGACAAACTTTTAAGCAGTGGCTGTTGTGACAGAACAAGGGGGAATGGTTTTAAACTAAAAGAGGGTAGATTTAGACTAGATATGAGGAAGACATTTTTTACTCTGAGGGTGGTGAAACCCTGGCACAGGTTGCCCAGAGAGGTGGTAGGTGCCCCATCCCTGGAAACATTCAAGGTCAGGTTGGACGGGGCTCTGAGCAACCTGATCTAGTTGAAGATGTCCCTGCCCATGGCAGGGGGGTTGGACTGGATGACCTTTAAAGGTCCCTTCCAACCCAAACTATTCTATGATTCCATGATAAGTTGCATTACTTGTTTCGATAAATGCCCTGCTGTGAAGAGCAGTGCTTGACAACAGCTCCGAGCATGAATCCAGCTATGTTAATGGTGGCCCATTACCCTCCTTTCTGAGTAAAAGAAACTTTCAAAATAAGCATTCTTTGCATGAAATAATCTCCATTAAACACTACTCAATTATAAACATTAATCTATGTAGATTTGTAGGTTTCTGATAGACAACTTCTTGAAATAATAAAACAGGAAAGTCTTTTAGAATTGGCAGCATACTAATAAAGTTTTTTGGCTAACTGTGAGTAAATGTTTTTATATATATATGTGTATTCATATAATGTATGCAAATATGTATATATAAATATGTGTATGTATACACATACAAACAAACACGTATATATTGCTAAAGAATATGGGAGTTCATACTTTTGCTGTTTTCTTTCATTGCTTCAATTTAAATCAAATTATGGCCTTGAAATATGGAAGAATTTATGTCTGTGGCACATATGAAACTTCTAGAAACTGACAAAGGAGGATATTAACAGAAATTATTCACCATATTTATTACTATTCAAGACTATTTCAATTTAAATAATCCTTCAATAAGCAGAAAAAAATGTCTGTCAATATCAAATATTGATGGCTTCATATATCATCTTGTATTTTTACGCACAACTCCTGTTGAAAAGCATCAAAATTTTATGGTTGTTCCTCTGTGGAGAATGAGATATTATATTACAAATTACATTCTAATTTTAAGCTAGTTGGCCAGATCTTCATCTTTGTTAATGTTTTGTAATAATGATTTTCACTGCTAGCAGACTATACTGGATATATAGCCAAATTTTATTTACAGTGGATTTTTATTTAGTTCAGTTCAGTCTGTACTAGACCTATAGCTTAAAGATTCTGTAAGGGTTTTTTCTTTCAAACTGAGGAAGTGACCATCAATGGCGGAACTCTCCACTTGTTTGTGTGGCAGTTTGATCACTGATTTCATTGTAAACAAGATTATGCCTACCTTGCAATACATTTGCAGCTTGTAGTAGGCAGCAGAATTTGACAGATAATGTAACTAAATATTTATTACTTTTATTTTATTGTGATTGATTCTCATCACAGACACTCACCAGTGTTTTTAGTTTATTTTAAGGTTTTTTACATGCATGTAACAGGTTGCCCAGACTGCAGGGGTATTTTTTAAAAATGCTCTCAGGGCACATAGGACTCAACCATTCCCTGCTTTTGTGCCACTTCCAACAGATCTTTCCTGATTCCTGCTAGCCACTGGAAAATACTTTTTTTTCTCCTGAACGCCTGCACTACTATCTCTAAACTTAAGATATGCAGATTCTGCAGAAATACTGTGCTAGCTTTCAGATACTCTAGAGCCTTGTGTTGGTAGCTTAGCACTTACCTGGGATGGCCTAGTAGGACAGTGGAAGGACAAAACCCCTTTGTGATGGATATGCCATGGAATTAAACAGTTACTTGGAAACCACACTTAACAAAACCCAAGGCATGGCAAGTGGCAATTCAAATATTTATATACAGCATTCCAAATCGAACAGCACAATGATAAATCTTTAAAAAAGGACAGAGGTCAGGAAAAACCCCCGCAATAATTACTCTGTTTATGCTAAGATGAAATCTGAAAGGCCACTATTCCTCTCCCCGCGTTTAGTCCTCTTGAGAAAGATGTATAGTTGGCACAACCAATCAAAGACTCAATGATGATTTGTCTGGCCAAAATTAATTTTCTACAGTGTAGGCTTCTTGTCTAAGCTTGCCACTTTAAGTGATTTTCATCATCATGGAAGAGAAATAGGCACTTTTAGACTCTCATCTTAAAATAGAAATCTAAAACATGCAGATGAATTCTGCCCTTGTAATTTTTTTTTTTCTTGTTTTCCATTGACTACAAAGGCATCCTAGAACAAATGATTCAGATGCGTGTATCCACACTGTAAACATTCATGATAAATTAACAAATCTGCATGTCTGATTTCTCAGTTTCATTTCACTGATCCATTTTCAGTTGAAAAATAGTTGCTTTTGGGCAGTCTCTTCTGGAGTCTTCCAGGGATATCATTTAGATCAATTTATTTTCTGAATCCTAAGTAATTCTAAATCTCTCAGAAGTTAGTTCTCGTCTGTCTTACTATGGACCTACCTTACAGAAGATAAGAAAAAGAAACATAGAACAGCCAAGGTTGGAAGGGACCTCAAAAGATCATCTGGTCTAACTTTTCATAGGAAAGAGAGCCTAGATGAGATTATCTAGCACCCTGTCCAATTGCATCTTGAAAACCTGCAGCGATGGGGACTCTACTACGTCCTTGGGGAGGTTGTTCCAGTGATTGATTGTTCTCATTGTAAAAAATTTCTTTCTTATGTCAAGATGAAACCTCTCCTGGTGCAATTTGTACCTGTTGCCTCTTGTCTTCTCCATGCAGCTCCTTGTGAAGAGAGAGCCTCCGTCTTCTTTGTATCTATCTGCTCTTTACATACTGGAACACTGATTAAGTCCCTCTGAGCCTTCTCTTCTCCAAGAAGAAAAGACATTCAGTTTTTCCTCATAAGGCAGGTTCTCCAGCCCTTTGACCATCTTTGTGGCCCTCCTTTGGACCCTCTCCAGTCTGTCTGTGTCTCTCTTGAATTGTGGGGACCAGAACGGGACACAGTAGTCCAGGTGCAGCCTGACAGGCACTCAGTAGAGTGGGATGATCACATCTGTATCTCTGCTAGTAATGCCCCCACAGATGCAGCCCAGTATCTGATTTGCCTTTGTTGCTGCAGCAGCACATTGCTGATTCATGTTCAGCTTGCTGTTCACCAGGACCACCAGATTCTTTTCAGCAAGGCCCACAATGAGGGTGGTGAAACAATGGAACAGGTTGCCCAGAGAGGTGGTAGATGCCCCACCCCTGGAAACATTCAAGGTCAAGTTGGACGGGGTTTTGAGCAACCTGATCTAATTGAAGATTGTCCCTGCCCATGGCAGGGAGGTTGGACTAAATGACCTTTAAAGGTCCCTTCCAACCCAAACTATTCTATGACTATTCTATGATTGTACTTGATCCTGTGATAGTAAAGACAGAGGCAAAGAAGGTATTGAGAAACTCTGCCTCATCAGCATTAGTAACTAGTTTCCCTGCCCTGTTTAGCAGTGGGCCTACATCTTCCCTGTGCTTCTGCTTATTGCTCACCTATCTGAGAACTTTCTTCTTCTTGACATCTCTCGGCCAATTTCAGTTCTAGCTGAGCCTTAGCCCCCTTGACTGCATCTCTACATGCTCTAGCAAGGTTCTTGTAGTCCTTGATGCCTATTCGGCCGCCTTTCCATAGCTAGTATGCTTCTTTTTTGCTTTTAAGCACATCCAAAAGCTCATTGTTAAGCCAGGGTAGTCTTTTGTTCTGCTTTCTTCCTTTCCCTTTGGGGGGGATGGACTGTTCTTGTGCTTCCAGAAGGCTGTTCTTGAATAATTCCCAGCACTCAGAAGCTCCTTTGCCCTACATGGATGCTTCCCAGGGAATCCCTCACGACTGGACTCTGAGCATATTGAAGTTGGCTCTTCCAAAATCCAGGGTCTTTGTCCTATTACTGATCTTCAGTGTGCTCTGCAGGATCTTAAACTCCACAATGTTGTGATCGCTGTATCCAAGGCTTGGTAGTTATGTTATCAAGTTATCAAGTAAGTATTCTCAGTTTGTGAGCAGTAAATCTAGCAATGTGCTGTTCCTAGTTGGCATGTCCAGCATCTGTAGCAGGAAGCAGTCCTCAATGAATTGCAGGAACCTGATGGACGAGTTGTGCACCACTGTGTTGTTTTCCCAACAAATGTCCTGGTAATTAAAGTCACCCATGAGAACCAGGTTCTGTTGGCCCAAGACTTCCTTGAGCAGACAAAGTAAGGTTTCATTGGCCTTATCATCCTGACTGGAAGGTCAGTAACAGATACCTAACATAAGATTCCCCCTTGGTGATGATCCCTCTAACCTTGATCCAAGCTCACCTCTAAACACTCAAATTTATATTTTATATAAAGTACAACTCCACCTCCTCTTCTTCCTTTCCTATCTTTCTGAAACAGTTTGTAGCCATCCATTGTGGTCTTCCAGTTATGTGAGTTTTCCCACCAGGTTTCTGTGATTCCTATGACATCATAACTCTCAGACTGGGCACGGAGTTCCAGTTCCTCCTGTTTGTTGCCCAGACTACCTGCATTGGTATACATACACTTGAGGTGGCTGGACCTAGGTTTCTTGCCTTTGGAAGGGTTGGGGAGCATTCCTCACTACTCTGGTAAGTGTGCTCACCCACCCAGTTGCTTTTGAATATACAGGTGTCACAGCTTTGGACGCTATCCCCCGAGTTAGTTTAAAGCACAATTTACTAAGTCAGCCAATCTGCTAGTGAAGATTCTCCTGCCTTTTCTAGATAGGTGGATCCCATCTCTCCCCAATAGGCTGTATTTGTCAAAGAATGTCCCATGATTGTAGAAACCAAATCCCTGGTGATGACACCAGCCACGAAGCCAGGTATTGATCTGCATGATGCATAGACTTCTGCACCCCTATCTCTGACTGGCAAGACAGACATTTAGCTGACTAGTTTCACTGGGTTAAAAAACCATAAACAAACCCAAAACCTGTTAACATAGCTATTATTTTCAGTAAAATACCAATCATTTCCTCTACATCATTGCATGCTATTTTCTAGTTATTATCTTCTTTAAACATGTACCACTAAAATTAAACACAGTACATCATAGGGTATCACAGATACATACTCACTGGTCCTGTGTACTAAGGCTTTAATATTTTTCTGTCTCAAATGGAAACAACTTGTTATCTGGGGTCACATTAGTCTTCCCCTTTGTGAATAAATCTCACACATGCAGGTTTTTGCTTCAGTGATATTTGCAGCTTCTGAGCTCCTAGCTGATAGCAGAAATTATGTTTTTTAGTCCCTAAATTCATGATCTTGTAATTCTACAATTATATTTTTCCCATTTGCTTTAAACCACTATTCATACAGGGTTATATAGTTCATACTGGATAACATTCCAGTCCTCTGTTTTGGCAATATCTCAAAAATTTGCATCATCATGACATTTTGTTAACAAGTTCTGGACTGTTTTCAGCATAATGGATTAAAATATTAACAACTGGAGGACTAGTCTATTAACAGTGTCTCCAACCTGATTCCCATTACATTAAAACCAGTTACCATCTTTTCCAGCTCTACTTTTAGTAGGATTTCATAATTTATAATATGTAGGCTTTATTTTCTCTAATTGTAGGCTTTATTTTCTCTAATTATGTCTGGTTAATAACACTTTATTATTGAAGTAAAAGAAAGATTCATTCAGTGTTGTACATACAAAAGTATTCTTTCTTTTTTTGCATCTCCTAATAGCCACCAACTGCATTCTTCCATGTTTAAGGAAAAAAAAGCACACAAACAAAAGGTAGTAAAAATGAAAGCAATGAAACTTTGTCATTGATCATGGACATGTATTCAGTGGCTACACCATCAAGTTTTTAGAAATATTTAACACATGTGAGTAGTCGGAAGGAGATACAATGTGCTCTTGCTGCCAGTTTAAACTAATCAAAGAAGTACTACAAAGAAATCCACAGAAGAGAAATTACCTGTGCAGAGCAACTTCCTAAGTGACTGACATGGGGAAGAAAGCTGCAAGCATATAGCACCACTAACGTTATTAATCTGAATGACAAGTAAGAAAAGAAAAGATAACAATAGATGCTGACAGTGCACACCATGAGCAATGAATCAATTTACCTTGACACTGACAGTTTAGAAAGGACATTCATCTGATCACATGGTTAAATACCACCATTATCTGCATGCAAAAGTGGGACAGCATAGCTTTTTCTTTTTCCTTTTTTCATGTTAAAAACATACTTTTCCCTTCTTTCTTTCTTTCTCTCTCTCTTTTTCTTCCTTTCTTTCTTCTGTCTCTCTATTTTGTTCATTCTTTCATTCTTAATTTCCTTCCTTCTTTCCTTCCTTCCTTCCTTCCTTCCTTCCCTCCTTGCTTGCTTCCTTCCTTCCTTCCTTCTTCCCTCCCTCCCTCCCTCCCTCCCTCCCTCCCTCCTTCCCTCCTTCTCTTCCTCCTTTCCTCCCTTCCTCCCTTGCTTCTTCCCCTTCCCCTTCCCCTTCCCCTTCCTCTTCCCCTTCCTTCCTCTTCTCTTTCTTTTCATGGAATCACAGAATGGCTGAGGCCATAAGGAACCTCCTGAGGTCATCTCGGTCAACCCACCTGCTCAAAGCAGGGTCATCTAGAGCCAGTTGCTCAGCACCACATCCAGATAGTTTTTGAAGATCTCCAAGGACAAAAACTCCACAACCTCCCTGGGCAACCTGTGCCAGTGCTAGGTCACCCTCACAGTAAAAAAGTGTTTCCTGATGTTCAGATGGAATCTACTGTGTTTCAGTTTGTGCCTATTGCCTCTGGTCCTCTCTTTCTCTCCCCCCCACCCCGCTTCCTTCCCTTCTTTTTTTCTCAGTCTTCCTCTCTCTTGCTTATTTGGACTTTCTGATTTTTTTTTTTTAAGCTTTTTTCAGAATAATTTCACTGTCTTTGGTTAACTATTAAAGCTTTTAGTCGATTTTGATAACTTTCTGGAAAAACACACAGTGAAAATGTACTCATGATCAGTGCCATCATCTCCATCATATCATCATCACCATGAGAGAGGGAGATTCTGAAGAATGAGAGCATTGTGTCACAAAATATTTAGTTCATGCACTGTGATGACCAAAATACTTTACTCAAAATTGCAAAATCACACATTCCCCTAAATGTAACTTGGACCATCCTTGTGTATAGTTACTGCTTTTTACAGCACCCTCCTGGGAGGGAAAAGAGATTCATTTGTGCTCAAGAAACCAAACTTCCTGGCTCCAGAGTGAGTACTGTCACCCTAAAGGTATTATATAAAAGCTAGATGGTGGCCCAACCAACTCATCTAGCTGTGCTTTAAAACAAGGGCAAAATTTACTGCCTATAGAAGGCTCTAGGCTGCAAATCCTAATAAAACCTTAGTCAGGATTTCAGGTACTTACTTTCCAGTACTTTAGGTGGAAAATTTATACTGAAAATATGTTCATCCCTGTTCTAGAAAAGCAGAAGGGTCCTATGCCACAGTTTCTCCCCTGTGCATATTTGCGGAAGTGTAACAAAAACCTAGGGACAATGAAAAGTTCTACTTGAGTCCAATGTTACTGGTCAATAATACACGAGGTCTTCTTGATCTGTTTGATTTAAATACATTTCAGAATGTTGAGGATTTTTTTATTGAATACACATTTACTGTATTTATTATCAATATTGCACTCTTTTACAGGTTTTTAATCGTTTTGACAGATGGGTGAATGTTGTCTATTTTTACAGCCATCATTTCTTTTTAATAATCATTACTGCTTACATTATTTAACCAAGCTTTAATTGTTTCACATTGTTAGTGGGCACCAGGGGATAACCTGTACTTCCTGTTATTTTTCTTTCTTGTAATAGAGTATTAACATTTTTAGGCTACTTACGTATTTACATACTTGCTATGCTGTTTTTAAAGGAAATTACTGAGAGAACTCCAGTAGACTCCCTCACTGCAAATATCATTCTACTTTCCCYGTGAATCAATCTCCCTTGAATAAATCAGGAACTCTTGTCTGAACTTCCTGCATTACCCAGTCTCGAAAGAATACTTAGACCTAATTCTTGTTTGTTTCTCAAATATTCATCCTGGGACCATATTTTCGAAAGGGAGCTACCATGTTACATTCTTTTTTAATTGTAGTTTGCTTTTGAAATTAATCATAAGGAAAATAATATTTTACCAGTAGAGGGAGATATAATACTAGCAAAATATTTTTCTTTTACATGATTTATTACATGCTGGAGGAAGATTTTTTTTATTAGGATTTCTTTGTGATAATTTACCACAGCTAGACAAATATTTCCAGGACATAAGCATCCAAATGGCAATGCTATTGGAATATTTATAGCCCAAAGTATTTCCTGGAGACTAACTGAAATGGCTTATAACAACAAATATTTCATCAGATCTACTGGGATCAAGATTAGATCCTTTGTCACTAATTTCCTGCATGCATTAAATTAACAGGTAGTGCATATACAAGCCACATGAAGTAGTCCATATAGTTTCAGAATATGAGCTTGGAAAACTTTTTATTCCAGTGAAATCATACCAACCTTATTTTCCACTGCACTTAGGAAATGACATTACAGTATTTGTAGTTTTTATAGGTTGAGCAGAGGCTCTGCCTTTCAACAAAGTGAGATAGGCATGTCCAGAAAAAAACCATCAAGCTCACACTCCCGCAAAACTCCAGATGAGCTATGTTGCCCCCAAAGGTTTTTGTTTACTCCTATTAATTAGGGAGTGAAACAGTTTCTTGACTCCTAATTTAGAGTACCTTTGTAATCTAACATTTTGTGGCTCTTAATATTTCTGTTCCTTTCCCTCCCCACCTTTCTTTATTTTAGCTTGTTAATTTGCTATATCTCTGCAACAGACTCTCTCTTCTGCAATAAATGACATCACACAACCTCAGGAACAATAAGGACACAAATGACATCCCKAATAATTGCTGTAAAAATACAAACCAGCAACATAACCTTTAAGTAGAAAATAGATTACACTCACTAATGTGTTCAAGTACAATCTTACCGTTTACAGCACTAGAAGGGCTACATAAATATTCTCATGGGACAATATTTAAAGGCTTAGATTGTGTGCTCCATGGACTGCCATATGGATTTCAAATGAACTCTTTATGCAAATACAGTAGCTCTGGCACCATTATTTATTGTCTCTCTTCTCTCCCTTCTCCCCCTCTCCCTAAAATAATGTATGTTATTTAAATGATATCAGAAGAGCAAAGACTTAGAGGAATTTTATTTACAATTTTTTAATGAGAACTTCTCTAAAAATTAGCATAACAACAACAGCAGTGTTACCATTACTATTCTTTCTATACTATTTATGAAAAAAAAAACTTCCAAAAACAGAGAAAGATAATTTACCATCTTCACTAACTTATACATATCAGCATGTCACATATAACTTCTTTGTTCTTCATGTCATCCTATTCTTGTCCAGTCTTTTCTGCTATTAGGTATTTAAATTGATATGGCTTTAAATTCTGTATATATGTATGTTTGTTTGTTTGTTTGTTTGTTTGTTTTTCCAATGGGAATTCTGCAATTATGTCTGCAGAATCCTTATAATATGACAGCAAAGCCATCCATATGGTGGCATACAGATTAAAAGAAACTGTTTACCTCTGTGAGCTTTCAACTTTAAAGGCGTCTTGCTTTATCTGAAACAAACTTTTCTCTATTAGCTAGTAGCTGATACAAATTGTTGTTTTACAATCTATGCTTCCTGGAATAGAGAAGCTTACTTTGGGTAGCTGTTTTCACTTTTAAATCAACATGGAATTTCAAAAGCAGCAGAACTGATGGATTTTTCAATAATTTGGCATGTTACCCTGTCTAGTCTTCTCTGTTAGTACCGCAGGGAGAAGTAGAAGATAAAATTAAAAGCGATGTACAATGTCTTATGGGATTCAGTTTTTTAAAAAAGATTATTAGATAACAGCAACAGCAAAAAATACTTCTGACAGTGCAATTTTTTATGTGGGCTATTCTCATCTTGATATCAATATAACAGTTTGAAACATTATTTTGAGTACACTTAAGTAAATACTTTCTGGAGCTTGGAGGCAAAACTAAAATATTGCCTAAATTATTCCTGCTACCAAGGATGTTCACAATAAGATAAATTATATAATCAGAGATGTACATTAGAAAAGCCCATTAACTAAAATAAGACTTTGTATAATTCTGCTATATAACATAAATTAACATATATTTGATTTGTTTGTACTGTTTATCTATCACTGACAAACAGATTACACAAAAATACTGTTCACTTAGCAGCTGATTTGATTAAAACTGCAAATACTGCATCTAAGTGTTGCTGAAGAGTAACCTTTGTTGCTTAGTAACACCACATAAAATCCAAGTAATGACATAGAAAGCTAGAATCCTGCTGACTATTAATCACTGAATTTGCTATGCTTATGAAGATTTTGCTTAGTTTGGTTTAGTATATTTTACTAGTTTTAATATTTTCTCATAAAATTTGCCATCAGCATTATCACAGTCATTTTTACATTAATCTGCATATATTATTATTAGATCTTGTATAATAGAGCACAGCACATTTTTATTAACATATGAAAAACAGCATTCTGGTATATAATAAAAATGGAAAGTAGAGAGATTTATTTTCCTACACAGAATATGGAAAAGAGAATTTTTTTTATCAAACACAAAGATCCTTATTAGGGACTGATAGGTAAAAAAGGTTGTGCTTCTGGTACCATGGTTTTATTTGCAATTAGATCAACATCTGGCACTGAAAATTTAACATACTGAAATTTGGTTGTCCAGTGTTGTATTCTTTATCAGAAGCTGCCCTGTAAAGGTAAAAATCTTATATGGGATTTTGAAATTAGGATTTGCAAGGAATTAGAATTATTTACATGGTGGCTTTAAAAATAGATCCCTCACTCGTTATCTCCTGATATTTCTTGCTAACTTATTAGGTTTTCAGCAATTATATTAGAGACCTGAGGGACTTTGGTTTTTCATCTGACTAAGCAACCTGGGACTACATCAAAAGACCCAATTTCTTTCAGATATTGGAAATTAAAATGTAACAGAAGGCTAACTTCAGGTGGAAAATGCATCACCATTCAGTTAATCTAACTGTATGGAAAAGATATTTGAGAACCATAACCCTTTCCCCTTAGGAATAAATAGTTATGGCATTGTGAAAGAGCATAAACTTAAATTAAGATAGTGCAGTCATACACTGATACATGACTTGCGAATTCAATTGTAAATACCTGTTTTCTGGAGTTTCTAACTTGGTCATAAAACTTTGCTCAGGGCTAAACAGTGTTTCACAAGGTATACATTTACACAATAAGCTGTTGGGGTTTTGTTTGAAAAAAGGGCATACAGAAGAACCAGTACTATTCTTTGTGACTAAAATGCTGACTGAACATAGTTTGACTGTGACTCAAAACTATATATACAAAGATTTCCTAATATTTTTGTCATATTGGACAAGGAAAACAAACAGGATACCCACCGGGACTGGTGATATACAATGATAATATGCAAACTGAAAACACTGCATCTAAAATCAAAACAATGTGTTTATGACAGAAAAGCAGGATAATCTCCTTTAGAGAACTCCGGAGAACCAATAGATGAAATGCATCACACGGTATGTGAATAAGTATGAAAAGTGATTGACAAATACTGATATTTACAAAGAGGACAAAAATTGATCTATATTCCTCTGAATTTTTTTGTACTTAAATTATGCACGTTTTTAGAACAAATATTTAAGGAAAAATTATTAAAGCCTCAAGGAATTAAATAAACATATGATGTGAGCTTACACAAGAGTATACAGTGTCAGATGACAATAGCTGTTTTGTTCTATTGAAGAGAAAATATTAGACGGTGGAGGAGTTATAATTGGAATTTATTGAGGATTGGGAGCAGTCTCAGTACCTCAATCTTCAATTCTGACCTTGGCTCAAAAGTTGAAGTGAGGTAATGAAATTAGATGATATCACAAAGTTGGCAGTCATTTTGAATAGAGGGGAGCAGTGAAATATTACACATAAATAAATGAATAGCCTTAGGGAGTGAAGTAATAGGATGAGGGGGAATTTATGAGAACAAAGTGAAAGTCCATTCATTTAGAGACTCAGAACAAGAATCTGTAGTACAGTCTCGGACCTGGAAACAAGCTGGAATTTTCTCAGCTGAAAACAAGAAATGAATGGAAAAAACAGGATTTGTATATTTATAAAGTATATTTATAAGGATGATAGTAAATCAATAATGGAATAAAACTGTGAAAAGGGCAACTGTGGTTCCCTGAATCAGTAAGCAAGATGCTTCCAGCTAAGCAGAAGACTTAGTACCTTTGTGCAAGACATCAGTGAGACCTCATTTAGAGTCATTGTACAGATTTAGTTACCCAAGTGTCGTGGTTTAACCCCAGTCGACAACCAAGCACCACACAGCTGCTCGCTCATCCTCCTTCCCCGGTGGGGTGGGGGAGAGAATCTGAAGAGCAAAAGGAAGAAAACTCGAGGGTTGAGATACGAACAGTTTAATGACTGGAGGGGCGGGGAGGGGGGGAAATCATAATGAAAAGGAAAACAGCAAGAGTGAGAGAGAGGAACAAAACCCAGGAAAGACAAGTGATGCAACCATTCACCACCCGCTGACCAATGCCCAACCACTCCCTGAGCAGCAATCACTGCTCCCCTGCCAACTTCCCCCACTTTACGTACTGAGCGTGACGTCATATGGTATGGAATACCCCGTTGGCCAGTTTGGATCAGCTGTCTTGGCTGTGCCTCCTCCCAAGTTCTTGGGCAGAGCATGGGAAGCTGAGAAGTCCTTGACCAGTGTAAACATTACTTAGCAACAACTACAACTTCAGTGTGTTATCAACATTCTCATCCTAAATCCAAAACACAGCACTATACCAACTACTAGGAAGAAAATTAACTCTATCCCAGACGAAACCAGGACAGTATCCACCCTTTATTCTATACCATCCACGTCATGCCCAGGTCTCACATTTTCCAATACATTCCAATGAATCACCACAACTTTTCCTGTCTTTTGATATATACACACAGATATCATTCCATTAGACTATGGGCTATCCCTTTAAAATGTCCATTGAGTTCATTTAGTCCATGACTTTTGGCTCCATCTGTCACAACAGTCCTTCAGGGCAGGAGAGATGGTGTGTGGTGTCGGATTGTTGCATGCTGAAGCCAGTTCTGGTTCCRTCACCGCTGCACTTTGCTCGGTTTCATTAAAGTTCATTCTTCATTAATCTGAGTGATTCTTACTGCAATACCATGATATGGCATACAGCAACCATAGAAGTGATGACATACAGAATTATATAGCAACTAACATCATACAGTTCAGTTCATTGGCTATTTTCACCCAAAATCAAATGTCCTTGAGATACGTATCGGACTTCCCCATCCTTTCGCATCACCCACCAAGTGCATCCAGGTCCTTGAGCAAAAGCAATCCCACGAACAGGTTTGCCTTTGCCCGAGGCAGAAGTAACCCAGACTGTCTTCCCCAGCATATTTTTCATGTGCACTCCAGGGACTTTATCCCCCTCTACAGTACGTAAATGTTTTGATTGAGCAGGGCCAGCTCGATTGAAAGATCCCCTGGTGTTGACTAGCCAGGTGGCTTTTGCTAAATGTGTATCCTAATGCTTGAATGTCCCACCACCCATTGCTCYCASKGTAGTCTTTAACAGTCCATTGTATCATTCTATTTCCTGGAGGCTGGTGCATGATAGGGGATGTGATACACCCACTCAATGCCATGCTCTTTGGCCCAGGTGTCTATGAGGGTGTTTCGGAAATGATTCCCGTTGTCTGACTCAATTCTTTCTGGGGTGCCATGGCACCATAGCACTTGCTTTTCAAGGCCTAGGATAGTGTTCCAGGTGGTGGCATGGGGCATGGGATATGTTTCCAGCCATCCGGTGGTTGCTTCCACCGTTATAAGCACATAGTGCTTGCCTTGGTTGGTTTGTGGGAGTGTGATATAATCAATCTGCCAGGCCTCTCCATATTTATATTTCACCCATCCTCCTCCATACCAAAGAAGCTTTACTCACTTGGCTTGCTTGATGGCAGCGCATGTTTCACATTCATGGATAACCTGTGCAATAGYGTCCATGGTCAAGTCCACCCCTCGATCACGAGCCCATCTATATGTTGCATCTCTTCCTTGATGGCCTGAGGTGTCATGGGCCCACCGAGCTATAAATAATTCACCCTTATGTTGCCAGTCCAGATCCACCTGAGCCACTTYRATVTTAGCAGCCTGRTCCACCTGCTGKTTGTTTTGATGTTCTTCAGTGGCCCGACTCTTGGGTACGTGAGCATCTACGTGACGCACTTTTACAACCAGGTTCTCTACCCGGGCAGCGATATCTTGCCACAATGTGGCAGCCCAGATAGGTTTACTCTGCGCTGCCAGTTGTTCTGCTTCCATTGCTGCAACCACCCCCACAGGGCATTTGCCACCATCCATGAGTCAGTCTAGAGATAAAGTACTGGCCATTTTTCTCATTCAGCAATATCCAAAGCCAGCTGGATGGCTTTCACCTCTGCAAACTGACTCAAGTCACCTTCTCCTTCGGCAGTTTCTGCGACTTGTCGTATAGGACTCCACACAGCAGCCTTCCACCTCCAATGCTTTCCCACAAGACGACAGGACCCATCAGTGAACAGGGCATATTGCTTCTCATTTTCTGGTAGTTTATTATACAGTGGGGCCTCCTCAGCACGCATCACCTCCTCCTCTGGGGACATTCCGAAATCTTTGCCTTCTGACCAGTTCGTGATCACTTCCAAGATTCCTGGGCCACTGGGGTTTCCTATTCAAGCCTGTTGTGTGATCAGTGCGACCCACTTACTCCACGTAGCATCAGTTGCATGATGTGTGGAGGGGACCCTCCCTTTGAACATCCAACCCAGCACTGGCAGTCGGGGTGCCAGGAGGAGCTGTGCTTCAGTACCAACCACTTCTGAAGCAGCTCGAACTCCTTCATATGCTGCCAATATCTCTTTCTCAGTTGGGCTTACAATAAAACTGTAATTTGGAATATGCATTCTCCAAAAATCCACAACGCCTAAGAAGCTTGTGTTTCTTTTTTACTAGTTGGTGGGGACATGGCTGTTATTTTGTTGATCACATCCATTGGGATGTGACGATGTCCATCTTGGCATTTTATTCCTAAAAACTGGATCTCCTGTGCAGGTCCCTTGACCTTACTTTGTTTTATGGCAAAACCGACCTTCAGAAGGATTTGGACTATTTTCTTCCCTTTCTCAAAAACTTCTTCTGCTGTATTGCCCCATACGGTGATGTTATCAATATATTGCCAATGTTCTGGASCTTCACCCTGTTCCAGTGTGATGTGGATCAGTCCATGGCAAATGGTGGGGCTGTGTTTCCACCCCTGGGGCAGTCGATTCCAGGTGTACTGGATGACCCTCCATGTGAAAGCAAACTGTGGCCTGCACTCTGCTGCCAAAGGGATTGAGAAAAATGCATTAGCGATATCAGTGGTGGCATACCACTTGGCTGCCTTTGACTCCAGTTCATATTGAAGTTCTAGCATGTCCGGCACGGCAGCACTCAATGGCGGYGTGACTTCGTTCAGGCCACRATAGTCTACTGTTAGTCTCCACTCTCCATTAGACTTTCGCACTGGCCATATGGGACTGTTAAAGGGTGAGCGAGTCTTACTCATCACTCCTTGGCTCTCCAGTCGACAAATCAGCTTATGGATGGGAATCAGGGAGTCTCGGTTGGTGCGATATTGCTGCCGTTGCACTGTTGTGGTAGCGATCGGCACCTGTTGTTCTTTGACCCTCTGCAACCCCACAACAGAAGGGTCTTCCGAAAGACCAGGCAAGGTGGACAGCTCTTTAATTTCCTCCATCTCCAAGGCAGCTATACCAAAAGCCCAGTGGTACCCTTTTGGGTCCTTGAAATACCCTCTCCTGAGGTAGTCTATGCCAAGGATGCACAGAGCCTCTGGRCCAGTCACAATGGGGTGCTTTTACCACTCATTCCTGGTTAGGCTCACTTTGGCCTCCAATACAGTCAGCTCTTGGGACCCCCCTGTCACTCCAGAAATACAAATGGGTTCTCTTCCTTCATAGGTTGATGGCATCAGGGTACACTGTGCACCAGTGTCTACGAGAGCCTTATACTCCTGTGGGTCTGATGTGCCAGGCCATCGAATCCCTGGCTGGACGCAGGGCCCCTCTAGTCCGGGTCATAGTATTCATTACTCACTTCTTGTAAATATGAGTCAGAAGTCCCTTCATTAAGATCAGAAGTAAGATCAGCCCTTCTACTCTGTCTGGGGAACTGCCCACTGGAAACAGGAGCAGCAATTTTCCTGGGAGAACCCCCTTGTGTGACGGTTTTTCCCTTGCAGCTCATGTACCTGTGCCTCTAGGGTCAAGGTAGATTTTCCATCTCACTTCCTCATGTCCTCTCCATGGTCACGCAGGTGAAACCACAGGTTGGCCCGTGGTGTGTATCCACTATATCTTCTCTCTTGAGCAGAGGGATGTTTACTCCTAATGGCTGAGATACTGGTCCGCACAAGTGGAGATTAAGGAATATCATCTTTGAGTTGCTGGAACTCCTGGGACAGTTTCTCATCAGCCAAGACAAGGGAGGAAGAGAGACTGTCTTTGTATTCCTGGAGTCGGCCAACTGCTTCATCCACCATTGGTGCCTGTCCCTCTTTCCATGTCAGTATTGCCAACAAGTTGGCATACAACAATGGTGTGCTAAGTACCAACTTCCACTACATGTGTTGGGTGCACTTGACTTCATCTGGATCTTTGGATAACTGCTCGTTGTCCAGGTCACTATAAACCACCTCCAGCATAGTTAATTCCCTCAGGTACTGGATACCTCTCTCCATGGTCGTCCACTTGCGTGGGTGATATATAACATCTTCCTTGAGGGGATACCTTTCCTTCATACCTGACAGGAGTCACCTCCAGAGGCTGAGGGCTTGTACCCCTTTTCCAATTGCTTTGTCAATGCCCCCTTCCCTAGAAAGGGATCCCTGCTGCTTGGCTTCCTTACCCTCTGATTCCAGGCTACTGGCCCCATTATGCCAGCATTGGAGCAGCCAGGTGACAATGTATTCACCTCGACGATGACTGAAATCTTTTCACATATCTCACAGCTCACTTAGGGATAGGGATTGGGTGGTTTCCGTCTCATTTACGAGTTCTTCCTCTCCCTCCTCCTCTTCTCATGATGGCCCTGCTTTTTCATCATCCCTTACTAAATGAGCTGACTTCCGTTTCCAAGATTTCTTCTTGCGTATAGGGGCGACTGATACCGGCACAGGTTGGTTCCCTGGTTACTCCAACCCCCTGCAGTGCCTGTCGCAGGGGTTGGAGTAACCTGCCACCGGGGTTGCAGTAGCCTCAGTGCCTGTCACCGGGGTTGGAGTAGCTGCAGTGTCTGTCATTTTGTCATCAGATCCAGAGACCTTCTCTTCCCCTTGAAGGAACTGAATAGTGTTGAAAAGGGCTCGGTGGGCATGGGCCAGGCCCCAGCACATTGCAGTGATTGGTGTCTCCCTACAATTGCCTGGGTGACATCATACTTTTTCCAAATATTCTATTAATTTTTCAGGATTTTGCACTTGTTCCGCGGTGAAGTTCCAAAACACTGGAGGTGCCCACTGTCCTAGGCATTTGCCCATGCTATCCCACACACCCTGCCCCTCATAACTATCCAGTCTTGGGGCAGATCTCTGGATGTTATTCTTAAATTTCTTATTAACCTTGGACAAAACTGAAACAATATTCCCAAGAAATACCAATAGGTGTATCTTAACTACCCAAGGATGTTCAAGATATTGAAAATTTATTGTAATGAAGGAGGAAACATCATAGAAGAAGGTAGTAAAGGTGCCATTCTGTATTTCCTCCATAAAAAACCTCTCAGAGGAAGAGGTATAATTGCTAATTGTCTCCATGAGGTGGTACCCAAAGTACAGTAATGGCTTCAGTACAAAGCTCAAATACCAGATTACACTCAAGACCAGTGTTTTAATAATAAATCTCCCCAGCAAAACATCACTAATCATTGCAGAGCACAGCAAACTGCAAAAACCAACACCAATCTTTAACATGTACAGGAAAAACAGGAAAACAGGGGAAAAAAAGCATGGTGCAGATCAGATAAACTAATATCAAGAACAGACAAATCAATATTGTGACTGGCAACTGTTAACAAATATAAATTCCTTAATATGCTCTGGTTAATCTGTTATTATCTCAAACCCTTCATGCCCCATGTTGGGCGCCAAAAAGTACTGTCATGGTTTAACCACAGTCAGCAACCAAGCACCACACAGCTGCTCGCTCACCCTTCCCCCGCAGTGGGATGGGGGAGAGAATTTGAAGAGCAAAACTAAGAAAACTCATGGGTTGAGATATGAACAGTTTAATAATGGAAATAATAATAATAATAATAATAAATTGTAATAAATTGTAATGAAAAGGAAAACAACGAGAGAGAGAAAGAGAGGAACAAAACCCAGGAAAAACAAGAGATGCAGCTGCTCACCACCCACCGACCGATGCCCAGCCAGTCCCCGAGCAGCAATTGTTGCTCCCTGGCCAATTTTCCCCAGTTTATATACTGAGCATGACGTCATATGGTATGGAATATCCCTTTGGCCAGTTTGAATCAGCTGTCTTGGCTGTGCCTCCTCCCAGCTTCTTGTGCACCTGGCAAATCATGGGAAGCTGAAAAGTCCTTGACTTAATGTAAGCACTACAACTACTTAGCAACAACTAAAACATCAGTGCGTTATCAACATTATTCGCATCCCAAATCCAAAACACAGCACTATACCACCTGCTAGGAAGAGAATTAACTCTGTCCCAGTCGAAACCAGGACACCAAGGATAACGCTCAATGTAGAATTTAAAAATAAAAAAAATAAAATTTGTTATTTGAAAAAGAAACTAGCAAAACAGAACTCACTTAGCAAATGAAGATTCAGAGATTGTGTCTATCCTCCCAAGCAAAACACACTAAGGGAAAAGCTCTAGCAGTTGATCCCAGACTATCCACACTGCTTAGTTCCTTGACTCTAGTTTGGACTAGATCAATTAACTTTTTCCATGATAAAGCCTTGCCATTGTTCTGGAGATAATTCCCTCCTGTGACCACTCTTAAAAGTCAGTATGGACAACAGAGGTAGATACCATTTTACCTGCCTTATTTTTTGTAAAAAACACTATCAGAAGGCTTTGCACCACAACACTAACTATATTTATCGTCAGTTTTATACCATAAAAAATAAAAGGCCATACTATAGTCTCAGACTTTCTTAATTAAAAAAAAACAATCATAGCAAAACTCAGTGTTTTCTAAAGTCACAGCAGCAACATATCAGGCCTAATGAAAATCCAAAGACAAATTTTGTGCAGCCAGCCTTCTCTAAAATAAGCTTGCTCTAAATTTTGTCAACGTACATCTCTGTATTCTTCCTGACCACAAGTAGAAGGATGATGCCCTGGAACCAATGCATTAACAATATATACACAGCCAGAGGCAATATATTTTCTCTCTAGAAATGCACCGGGGGACAAACATTATGAAAAGAAATATTTAACTCAAGGACAGTGTGGGCAGAAAAGCTTAAATATATGCATAGTCCCAAATATACTGCAAATTAAATGCAATTATTTAATAATGACACAAGTGAAATTCTGGAGCAGCAAGCCAAAGAAAACAGTGAGCTTAAGAAAATACAAATAGTTTTTAGACAAAACATAATGATTTTATGAAAGCCATTTTATGAGATGATTGTCTGCAATAGGAAGAGACAGGACTAAAGAATAAAGGGAATTGTTCTCAGGCTTATGTTCATAAAGTGAAGCATATTCACGATTGAATAAAAAGCTTATAGTTTATGCCATGAAGATTCATATGGGTTCTGATTTTAAAGTAGCACTAAACTTCACAAACTAAAGATGAACTTTAGACCTGGCCTTCCCAAAAGCTTGTTAATTTACTTAACTTTAACTATCTACATGCTGAGCAACTCTTTCAGTGTAGTTATTGAGACYTTCTTCATTGCCAGTAGAGTCCATCCAAAACTATTCTGACACTTACTTCAGGTGCCTTATCTCAGAGTCACGTTCTGAGGAAACCTGTCTTTCGCTATTGATTGGTTAACGGGGAAGGTCCTGGACAACTGGAGGCTTGCCAATGTGACGCCTATCTACAAGAAGGGCTGGAAGGAGGATCCAGGGAACTACAGGCCTGTCAGCCTGACCTCGGTGCCGRGGAAGATTATGGAGCAGGTCATCTCGAGGGCACTTACAAGCCATGTGCGGGAAAACCAGGGGATCAGGCCCAGCCAGCACGCATTCATGAAAGGCAGGTCCTGCTTGACCAACCAACAAGACCTGGGGCCGGTCTTGTTCAATATCTTTATCAATGATCTGGACGAGGGGATTGAGTGCTCCCTCAGTAAGTTTGCAGACGACACCAAGTTGGGCGGGAGTGTCGATCTGCTCGAGGCTAGGAAGGCTCTGCAGAGGGACCTGGACAGGCTGGATCGATGGACTGAGGCTAACTGCATGAGGTTCAACAAGGCCAAGTGCGGGGTCCTGCACTTTGGCCACAACAACCCCATGCAABGCTACAGGCTGGGGGAAGAGTGGCTGGAAAGCTGCCTGTCAGAAAAGGACCTCGGGGGGCTGGTTGAGAGCCAGCTGAACATGAGCCGACAATGTGCCCAGCTGGCCAAGAAGGCCAATGGCATCCTGGCCTGTATCAGAAATAGTGTGGCCAGCAGGAGTAGGGAGGTGATCATGCCCCTGTACTTGGCACTGGTGAGGCCGCACCTCGAAYACTGTGTTCAGTTTTGGGCCCCTCACTACAAGAAGGACATTGAGGTGCTGGAGCGTGTCCAGAGGAGGGCAACAAAGCTGGTGAAGGGTCTGGAGAGCAAGTCTTAYGARGARCRGCTGAGGGAACTGGGACTGTTCAGTCTGGAGAAGAGGAGGCTGAGGGGAGACCTTATCACTCTCTACAACTACCTGAAAGGAGGTTGCAGTGAGGTGGGTGTCAGTCTCTTCTCCCAAGTAACTAGCGATAGGACAAGAGGAAATGGYCTCAAGTTGCGCCAGGGGAGGTTTAGATTGGACATTAGGAAAAATTTCTTTAGTGAAAGAGTGGTTAARCATTGGAACAGGCTGCCCAGGGAAGTGGTGGAGTCACCATCCCTGGAAGTATTTAAAAGATGTGTAGCTGAGGCGCTTAGGGACATGGTTTAGTGGGCATGGTGGTGTTGGGTTGATGGTTGGACTTGATGATCTTAGAGGTGTTTTCCAACCTTAGTGATTCTATGATTCTATAAAATGTGAACATAGGCAGTACTGTTGCCTAAATGTTTAACTTTTACACAAATATGTAAGGTAAAGTATAATTAAAGGGTAAATGTTTTTGAAAAGTATATGTTTGAAAATCTACCAATAGCAACTCTTCAGATATCATTCAACATGAACAGAAATATAGTATTAATGATGGATTTTATACACTTCCTTTACTTCTTATTTACATTTATCTTATATATATATATGCAATTTTAAATTATTTTTTAAATTAACACTGCCACAGGATAAATACTTTGAACGTGACCCATGACATCACTTTTCCCACCTTAAACTGATAGATGTTCTCTATATTTTTAGTTCCCACAATTTCAGGGCTACAATAAACAAACTTGGATCTCTTGAAGCAGTATTGGAGGAGAAAATAAGACTAACAAAGAAGTCTCTAGAATCCCTTCTTTTTTTAAATAGAAACTCTTTTTGGAGGAAGGTTTGCATTGACTGTCTGGAAGTGTAAGAATATCACAGTGACTACTCATTACATAAGACTACCCAAATGCATACCAAAGTGCAAACTGTTTGAAATACAAAGGATATAAAATTCCTCATCGGCTGCAACATCTTTCTCTTCTCCCAGAAGAGTGACTAGTCTTCTAAACTCTTGAATTTGTGAACCTACGTAAAAATGTTATTTATTCTTCCTTTTTTTTATCCCACTATCTTACATCTCTGTCATTGCTTACAAACACAAAACTACTTATATTGATCTTTCAGATGAAAGGTCAACCATGACCGGAGTTCTGTCTAGGGGGGTGAGCAGCAGAAAAGGCAGGAAGGATCACCAGCACAGAACAAATGTGGAACTACAATTAACAGCATTCTCTCTCAAGCTGTTGTAAATTGTGCTTCAGAGACTTAGTGAGCCAGAGGTGGTGACTTCATATTTGTAGAATATTTTTTCCTCCATTAATTTATGCAAGCATGTCTGAATACAGATAAGTACAAGGACTTCTGTACTGTATTAGACCAGGAATCCTGCTGTGTGGTATCTTGTTGTGAGAGGAGCCATGCAAACAACCCATTGACGTGACATGCAAATACAATGATTTCCTTAATTCCTCTCCTAGACCTGACTTATTTGCAGCTCAGTTACCCTCGATGGATTTACTTATGTACTCAGTTACCCCATCTGGATTCCATTTCTTGTTGTTAAACCTTGACTGGATATAAACTTTAAGCATCTTTGCAGTGAGTCTTTGGCACTGAGTTCTCTGTGTTTACTGATTTTTCTGTAAAGAATCATCTTTTAGTACTTCACTCAGATGCTAATAGTCTCATTTGATGTTCCCTATTTCATATATTAGAATGAACTGCTGACCTACCCGTACTGTCTCTTCGCCAGACTTAGAATTGTTGATTTCTTTCCTATCCCCCTCACTTATCTCTTTCCAAGCAGGGGAGTTCTACCACTCATTCCTCATGTAAAAATTGTTTTGCAACTTTGGTCATCTTCCCTAATGGCCGTATTCAAGATGTGTTTGAAACAGGAATTTACACTGGAAAAGGATTTTATTTTTTATTTTTTTCCTAATAATTTCAAACATTTGCTTTGATTTTTTGATTACTACTGAACTGGTGCCAGTTTTTCTTTACTACAAGGTCTCACCTCTGAGGTAATAGCCAGGACAGGGTGCATATGTTATATGTTGGCTTTTTTCCCAACCACTTTATACTTGTCTACACTGAGATTCATTTTCCATGCTGCTGCACAGTTTCTTGATGTCATAAACTCTGTTTTTGAAGGTCTTTCTGCAGTTCTGCATGGTCTGGCTGTATGTCCTCATTATCTAGAATAACTCTATACTATCAGCAAATTTTCTGCACTTGCTGCTCACATCTGGTTCATTTATGAATATGTTGAACAGCACAAATCCCAGCACAGACCATTAGTGAGCTGTAGTGACCTCTAGTGACCATTTATTTTGAGCCTGTTTCCTGACTTTCACCCACTTAATTATCCATTCAAGGCCATTCCTTCCTATTCTTTGGCTGTTTAGTTTCTTTAGAAGTCCTGAATGAAGGGATGTGTCAAGAGCCTTGTGGAAATCCAGCGAGACTGACTGAATCGTCTTTATCCACATGCTTGTAGACCTTTTCAGATTATGTCAATAAGTTTATAAGGCAAAACTTCCTAAAAATAAACCAATTCACTCACTCCAACTAAATCACATTTATGAAAGTATTAACTAATTCAGTTCTTCACAGTGTTTTCTACTAATTTGTTAGTAGTTCTTCAGAGTTCCCCTTAGAAAATTTTTAAAGAATTGACATGGCATTTGCCACCTTCCACCTTCAGGTGTTCAGGAAGTTTTAAAAGACGCCAGTATCAGGCTAATGCATTCTTAAGCTGTCTTAGAGCTCTTTGATGAACACTGGTAGATTCCCACAATTAGTTATGGTTCATTTTACGTTTGTTCCATGACATCTTCTGCAATGACTTTATCTGATGAGTCCTCCACAAGTAAGGCTTAGGCCATGGGGAATAATGTTTCTTTCACAGTATAAGACTAATGTGAAGAAATTTTTTTTTAGCTTCTCTGCAATGGCCTTGTGTTCCCTGAGCACTCTATTATGTATTTTGGCCTTACAGACTCTCTAGGAGCCTTTTTTCCCTTTTGTGTTTGAAGAAAACTTCAGTACTGGATTTTATCCGTTTTGATATCTGTTCCGCAAATTATTTGTGGACTTCTTTATTGTGYTTCTGCATTTAATCTATTATAATGTTTTTTCTGTTTTCTTAAGTTAAACTTGCTATCAGATTTATTTGAAGACTGTCTTTTTGTTTCTACTAAGAAATTACCATAAAAACACTTCTGGCTTCAGAGCCATCAGAAAACTATTTACCATTGTGAATGGGTTTTATTTATATTCTGAATAAGGATGACATACGTATTTTAACGTGGAATAAAATTTAAACACATATAGAAGAATCCATTTTCATTTTACAGGGTAGCTTTATGTTCTGATACTTGTTTTTGCTGAAGAGGATTTCATTACTACCATTAGCTACTTGTAAAGACTTGATAATTAAAATGACAGGTATGTCAGAACTTTGGACAGATGGCTAAATCTGACATTTGTAAAGCTATATATATTGTTTTACTACACCACAATAAGTGTTGTTATTTCTACCAGTGTAACAGGGTTGGATGCTAACCTGCAAGGAGAATTTTTTTGAATATTAAGAAATTTAGTTTTCCATAGTGGTATTAAACAGAATGCCAACAGAAAAAACAATGGCCTTTCATAATTCTAAGATAATTGGGGGATGAAAGATCTCAAAATTTCTAGATTCAAGAATTTTTCAGACCTGAACCTCCTTCTGTTTCCTGTGTTAAATTGGAGGATATTATTATTGTTGTTGATGGCAATTTTTTTTCTGACTGTCCATTACACATTGCAGAGTCCTTAAGTAAATTGTCTTAATTGCAGCCACAGTGCAACAGTGATAATTGCAGTGCCCATATCAGCCCCAGAAGGGAAAATATGCTGTAGGTACAAAATGAGACAAAGAAAAAAGAACATTCTAAAATTATACCGTTGCTAGCACTCATGCTCATATTTTAATTTTTCTGTATTTATTTTTGTTGTGTAAATTTATTTAATCCAGTTTCACCTCTGCATAATTCATTGTGCTAAACTATATACCAATTCACTATTTTTCTTTTAGCGAACTGCATTACCATGGCTGCATAATGTGCACAGTACATCCATACTTCTGAGTAACAAGGTCTGTAACATTTTTTTGTAATCCATTATTGGTACATTGTAATACCACTTAATAGCATAACACATGTTTTAAGTCTCTTCCAGCTGGCATGGTCAGCTACTGCTAACTCCCAAGTTCCCAGATAATGTGAATTTGATGAGCATTCTCTGCTGCAGAATACAGGAGTGCATAGCAATGGAGCTAATCACTAGTTCTGTATCTATAATGTTCCTATAAAGATTTGTCACAATGACACGGATAGAGAGGAGGCCTGACTCTCATTTAAAATGCCAACTCTCTACTTCTCTGCAATTTCAACCTTATTTAACACAAACCAGAGGATTCTGTTGAGTACTAGCAGAAAGGAGAATCAGGCCAAGATGATGTAAGAATATGGGGAAACATTAATGGACCTTTTTTTTTTTTTTTCCTGGCAGTCATAGCACTAATTTACATGTGTACATGGGTATATATCTGCTGTCTTTCTCTCCAGACAGTCTTTACAAATTTAGAATCACAGAATCATAGAATAGTTTGGGTTGGGAGGGACCTTTAAAGGTCATCCAGTCCAACCCCCCTGCCATGGGCAGGGACATCTTCAACTAGATCAGGTTGCGCAGAGCCCCGTCCAACCTGACCTTGAACGTTTCCAGGGATGGGGCATCTACCACCTCTCTGGGCAACCTGTTCCACTGTTTCACCAGTGCCATCCAAATATAAGACACTCATAAGTTGAATAGATTAAAAGAACCCTTAGATCAATTAAAAAGACAAGAATATTTTTCAAATTGACATATGTGTAAAAACCTGAAAGAAATATTAATGATGGATAATATGAAATCTCCAATGTTAGTCTAACAAAGAAAGTCAAGAATTTTATTAGTGGAAATATTAACATGCTCCTATCTTATCTGAAAAAAACAGTAGTTTAAAAGATAAAAATGTCTCAACTGTAAATATTTTGATATCCATGAAAAAAATCAATTTGTGCATATTTGATTGCTTATGCAAGTATGGCATAATAAAAATACTGGGAAAAAATATTTCAGTAACTGCATTAAAATCTTGATTAATAGAAGCATCCTTGATATCATAGCCACATTCATTATAATGTTAGCTTTATTTTTCATTAATTATTTTTTTGTTGTGGTTCTAAATGAAGCATTCTGGATCAACAGAAATTCTTATTATTTGACTACATGATTAAAAAATAGCCACACTTAGTCCTAAGATACGTCTGCTAAAGATAACATGTTATGTTGGAGTTTCATATTTATTTTTGAGAAATCAAAATTAAAATGACATTTATAAAATGCAAACACTCAAATAAGAGATCTGGGATAAGGTTTCTGGCAGAATATTTTTATATAACAWAAAGTTATTTCTAAGGCCTTCCCAGTTTCAGCTATGTAGATATCTGCATCTTGATTAGTCAACTAGATTCTCTTTATAATTCAAGGAGATACATAGTACTTCCAAAACAAAGTTCTTCTAACCATTTTAGATGCCTATATTATGATGAGATGAATCATGTTTTAGAAGTGCCCATTTTTATTCATGGAATAAAACCTCTAACTGGCAAGCTCAGATGTAGATGTCTGCATCATAAAAATTTAAAGGTAGATGAGATAAATCCCACTGTATTTGACTTATCTCACTGGAAAAGAATATGAATTGCTACATAATCCTTACTAAGCATCTCATGTGTTGTGGAAGGAAATTACATTATCAATTGTATTAGAAATAGTGGAGCTAAAGATAACATTTTGCTGTGTATGATGACTGCAAATGTTACATCTATATTTCCTCTATTCTACAGCATCATTTTTAAAGTGAAGTAAGTGTTAAGATTCTGCCTGAAGAAGCCTAAGGAGGAAGAGGGCTGCATAAGTTATTCCTGCTCCATTAAATTAAAAGTGCCCTGAGCCTGTTCTCTGACAGTAGTCACATAATGACCAGTACCCATACTGCTAAACATGCTGATATACACAGCACCAGTAGATACATCAATACTACATTTTGATAAAGGTCCCTGGCCCACACGAACTCCTGAACCATACCCAGGAATTGCATGGAAAAGTGTTAGCAGGAATGGACAAAGATCAGGCCAAGGTCTGTTCTACAAGTTTGACTTAGATCAAGTCCCAGAGTCAGGGAATAACCCCTAACACTATTTGCACTGCTAGCATAGATATTCTTTTAGATCCCATGAACACTTCTGATCCATACTTATAAAATGGGAATAATGAATGTATCATACTTTTTTATGCCATACCTCATTTCTTGCTTGCATTTTGGATATAAATATAGTGGGAATGGAGAGTGCTTCATGGCTCAGTCTTGTTTATTCACTTGCCACCASTCATAAAAAATAATGACCACATATTTTTCTATTCACAAGCCCAGTCACTTCAATCTATTGGAAAGAGTACTTTCAGGGAGAAGGAGACAGGAAAGATTTTGATATGTCTCCCTCTGATAAAGGTTGCCAGTAGTCACCACATAGAAGAAGAGAAAAAAAAAATACAGATGGAAAGGGAGGTCAAAATTAAAATAAGAATTCAGGAAAAACAGAATATTCTGGTGAAGCAGCAAGGGTATGGTTACTGTCAGAACTTTTTGGCATACACCACGAAGTAACCTTTGTAAAACCCAAACCTTGATCTTTTTTCACGGGAGAGGATGGTTGGCTAGAGAGAAGAAGAAGGAATTATTGGGGAATGTTAAAAAAATGACAGCTTCAATGCATGTTCAGTTAATATGTTACATCAAGTTTAAGTTTCTTAGGATAAACGAGCTGGTACATATGCTTCCTAGAATATCATATGTCATATTCAAGAATATCTTTTTCCTATCCATAGCTAAGTTATGTAGAATGTTCAATGGTCATAAATTTTATACTCCATAAAAATTCAGTCACTTACCAAATTTTTGCAATTATAAAGTGGTGACACTTTCACCAGAGTACTTTTTAGTAAGTTTTCTTTTTCATTGTTCAATGTCAAACTTTAACAGGAAGTATAGAAAAATATAGAGAAGTATAGAGTAAGGAAAATGGCTTCAGTTTTGGCAAATAAAATATAAATATAAAATTTTCAACAATTTTTTAAAAATCTAATTAAAATGAACTTTAATGAAACTGATTAAACCAAAATTAAGCTTTTCTTTTTGAATATGTCTAATGCCTGTTCTTCAGCTGTTACTAAAAATGKTTTTTTAAGATCTTGTATTAGTATAATTTGACTATATGGCTTTATAAGGTTTTTAGAACTGCTCTTGATTTTTTCAAATAAAGGTGACTTGTAGTAGATACTGTACTTTAGAAAAATTTGAGCTAATTCCCTTTTTACAACTCCTTTATATCATTTTCCAGTAATTATTTTTTAACTTCCTTTGCTTATTGAGGGAAAGTTGTCATTGAAGTTTTAGATCATATCACTTTGTCCTGGTTTCAGCTGGGACAGAGTTAATTTTTTTTTTCCTAGTAGTTGGTATAGYGCTRTGTTTTGGATTTAGTGTGAGAAGAATGTTGATAACACASWGATGTTTTTAGTTGTTGCTAAGTAGCCTACTAGTCAAGGACTTTTCAGCTTCCCATGCTCTGCCAGGTGCACAAGAAGCTGGGAGGGAGCATAGCCAGGACAGCTAGCCCAACTGGCCAATGGGGTATTCCATACCATGTGGCGTCATGCTCAGTATATAAAGCTGGGGGAAGAAGAAGGAAGGGGGGGATGTTTGGAGTGATGGCGTTTGTCTTCCCAAGTAACCGTTACGCGTGGTGGAGCCCTGCTTTCCTGGAGATGGCTGAACACCTGCCTGCCGATGGGAAGTAGTGAAGGAATTCCTTGTTTTGCTTTGCTTGCGATCACGGCTTTTGCTTTCCCTATTAAACTGTCTTTATCTCAACCCATGAGTTTTGTCACTTTCACCCTTCCGATTCTCTCCCCCATCCCMCCGKGGGGGAGTGAGCGAGCGGCTGTGTGGTGCTTAGTTGCTGGCTGGGGTTAAACCACGACACACTTAGATAACTGTAAAATCTATTTTGTGAGTGGTATACTTCAGCATATTTCCACTTAATTCACAACCTTCCTTTTTTTGATCATATTATACATTTATTTTCTTGGTGACATGTTTTTTTTTTGCTTGTTTATTTGATTGGTTTGGTTTGGTTTGGTTTTCTGGTATTATTTGCAATACGCATCAAAAAAATTGCATACAGACATAATAAATGTCTAGTATATACTACCCCTTAAGTGTAGCATACCACAGGTTAAGAAAAATTGATACAATAGTTAGGCTATTATTTGACACRGTCCAAAATTTTTAAAGAAAAAGTAGATATTTAATTTTAATTGTAAGATATTTTCCTGCTTTTATATAAATTACATATTCTTGGTCTCCAGGTTGCTCATGAAAGTTCTAGATTGCAACTTTGAGTTTCTTTGAGTTGAAATGTGACATATTTATTTTTACTAACACAGTAAACRTAAATCTTAGGATGCTGAAACATCTCAAAAGCATTGAAAATTCTGTCTATCGTGTCTGGGTTTTGGGGATTTTTAGCAAAAATCCCCTAGGAATAACCACTATAGACATTTAATCCAATTGATTCTAGCCTTCTGTAGAAGCATATTTCCCAGCTGATATTGTAGGACTGTCTTTCAACAGATTTCAGGAGGAATCTGAATTAGGCCTTAAGTTACTAATGAGTTCCTTTTACTGTAGTACTCTGTTTCACTATGGATTTACAGCCCTTCGGTGACACCACTGAGACAGGAAGGGCAAAATGTTAGCACTCACTTCTGACATAAATCTTTGAGAAGAGAGAGAATCTTGTCCTGTTCACTTAGTTACAGAAAACATTCCAGCCAAAGCCTGAAGAAGTTCTGGCTTTGGACCACTTGAATAAATAAACTTGACCAATATTTTTGTAAGTAAATAAGAATAAATTGTGTTTTCCTCAGATATTAATCTTTTTTTCGAGAATAAAATTCCTTGCTTGTGGAAAACAAAGCACAGTTCCTCAAATCAGTAGCATGTCATTTTTGGAATTACATGCAGTGTCTGCAATCTGACTCACACATAAACATCAGCTGAAAAAAGATTATTGTCTATTTTTTAATGAATCAGTGTTTTGATGTATAGTCCCCAAGGTGATTTATAGTTTATAATTTTCTACATATTTTACTATTTGTTWATGATAAAGTATGTATTTGGGGAGAACAAGGGATAAAGGTAAAACTGAATAAATTTTTGTTGCAGAATTTACTTGAAATATCTTGCCCTTTTAATGTCCTTAAATATGCCCCAGACCCTTTGTATAAGTTCATCTGACTTCTCTCAGCAGTACAGTCCATATGTCTCTTAATATCAACAAATTAACAAGAATAGTTATACCAAGCAGTCTGGCAAACTATTGTCTATATTTGAGGGAACAATTTATCCCTATGAATTGCAGTAAAAGGCAATTTTGTCTAATTACACTGAGCATATTGAAATGTTAGCTTTTCCCTCATGGGTACTAACACCAGATTTGTAATTGTTGATGGTACTGAATTTAAAATGTCCCTCCATTTGGGAATTAGAAGACCCAAGTTTGCTCTTGAATATATGACCCTTACTTGTTCAAGTCTGAAATATCCTTACTGTGTTCTTACCGATGTCTTTAYGGTACCATGAGAGAAAGACTTCATTTTTTTGAAAATAATTTCCAAGTTTCAGTTTTAATCTGTTTTACCTGATAATCTGTACGCTTCATTAATCTAGTATAGAAATAAAAGAAATTCAAAATTGCAAATATTTTATATCAACTTTTTTGTTATTTTTTTAACTGATAATTCACTGAAGAGATCATACATGAATGTACACAGTCACCCCTATGCACACRCCTTCACCCATACAGTCCTGGATGATAAGCTATGAGGTATTTTTTTTAGGCTAATGAAGTAACCTCCCCTCAGAAAAAAGCATGCAACTTACAATGGTTTTCCCCTAATAATATCCCAACTATACTGTCTTATTCATAAAAATCAGGGAGAAAGAGAGAGAAAGAGAGAGAAAGAGAGAGAAAGAGAAAACAAAGCATAACAGCACACAAGGTATTTCCTCCTCCAAAACAGTACTTCCACTTATTGAGCTATGTGGTGGTAACTGAGTTTTCTAAACAAATGAGTGTTTTCTTTACATGGTGTTGAGGGTAAAACTGTTCATCAGTATGATCTGAAGAGTGGAATTTCAACCAACCAAATTTTACTGAAATAATTATTTGTTAAATATAGCTTTTTAATTTTACTTCACAAACCGATCCATTAATTTTATAGCAGTCAATATGTAGCTGCAAGAAATAACTAAAAAAGGTATAATATTAGCAATGGAGCTTTATTGTACTCATCCTTTCATGTGATAATGTGCTTATGTAATAGAGAAATCAAGCAAAAACTACAGTGGCCCACCCAAAGCTAATGATCTCTTAGCAATTAGCTCAGTAATAAAATTCATAAAATGAACTATTTTCAAGAATAAAGGAAACTGAATCTTTTTAATACTTCTGATTCATTTATCTATATGTAATTTCCAATGTAGGCTTGCATTTGTTAATTATTACAATTAAATTGCTTATTTTTCTTCTAGCTTGTTATTTAAAGAAAAAAAAAAAAAAAAAACAACAAAATACTCCTATTAAGTGAAGGGATGCCTGGAACACTTTTAAGGAGTCACAACCTTATTAAAAAGTAGTATAACTTAAAGAGACAACCATGCCCCCATTAATCCAGGATCTAGTGATCTAGTAAGACTAGATCTTTTCTTCTTATTGCACTCAAAAAAGTAGTCTTCATCATTCTTCTACTGATAAAAATCTTTAGGAGTGAATACACTGCAATAAGCCATTTTTTATATATCTTTCAAACAAATCCATAGGCCTTCTCTTTATCTGAAATGAAACAGAAGAGTAATAAAATCTTTACATGCCTCTAGTTAAATATGGGAAAATAGCAGATGAGTATCAGGAACAATTTTACTCATTTAAAGTTTTAAGACAGGAGGAACAGTAGTTTAACGTTCAGAGAAGGTTGTTGCTCAAATCATGCCCCTTTTAATGTATGTTATATGTTTCCGTATTTAGCCATATACATACAAGAAAGATCATTCTATTCTTTGTTCCTTGCACTGGGGACATTATGCTTTCGAATACCAACAAGTATAATCTTTGTGCAACTGCACTTTCATGGACTTCCATCCAGTAGCACAAAGATTGAACGGAAGATCAGTGAAACTATAAGTCACAGAATGAATGCAATAACTGAGATAAGTACAGACACAAGCAGTTGTCCAAATTCTAAATGGATCTTTTTTAATGCTTAGGAAAGTTTTCCTTGTTGTTTTTTTTTTTTTTTTTTCCTCCATTATTACTACCAGTAATACTTTTGCTGATCCCACACTTATCTTTGACATAAGGATTGATGGAGGTAACAGATAAAAAGATTGCTACGATATCTCTCTTAAATATATGTATGTATGTACTATTTTTGGCTGAAATGTATCTGTAAAAATGGAAATATTTCTCTGTAGGTTAATCAGCAGTTAGAAAACCCATCAAACTATATTAAAAAAACCCTATGAAAACAATGAATAAGAATAAGAAGAACTCAAACCACACTGAGAAAGCCCAGATGGAAATATCTCTATGGCAGCCATTTAAAAAAAAAAAACCACACACCCCCCACCCCCCCCCCCAAAAAAAAAAAAAGTGAACATGTGAAAATGTGCTTCATGTTAACCTCTCTTTTAGTTGGAAAGTAAAATTGAGTATTTCCCTCTATTTACTTTTCATCTTTCTGACTGATGTTTTAAAATATAATAAGGAGAATGTGCTAAGGCTTCCTCTAGGGTACAGGATGGTTAGTGCAAATAAAATAGACCCTTCTATTAATTGCTGCCCTTGCTAATTCATCAGATAACTCAGATAAGGTTTTGTGCATCAGACTGAATAGGCCATTAGAGTTACATTACACAGTGTAAGCAGGACAAGCCTCAACTGCCCCAGAGAACATTCTTCTGCTAAAAATGTGAAAGAGGACGGATGATTTCCAGGATGTTCTGAGCTTCTGGTAGGTGTATAAATTAAAATGTCTGTCAATGCACTTCTATTTCACATTCTTTATTGACTTAAATTCCCAGTGGCTTAAAATGGTATTGCATGCATAGCCCAGTCCTCCCTGTAGCAGGCTGGTTGGAATGAGAGGAAAAACAGCTATTTCCTAAAGTTATACCTCTCCATGTGATGGAGGAAAGTATTTTTGAAGAATGTGTTTATGTCCCTCTGTGTGGAAATGACAGGAATCAGAGGTTACTAAAGATTAAAACCACTGAGATGCCCAAGTGCTTAACTCCAAAGGATGCTGGAAGAAGTCATAGAGCTTCATCACTTCTTTGAATCTCTACTGATATTAACAGCAAGGGTGAAAGAGTGAGAGTTTGAGGTTTTGTTAGCTTGTGCCACATATTATTTTAAAGGAAGAACTATTGTTAGCAAAAGAAGTAAAGTTATAAAGGTATACACAGGAAATATCTGAAATCTTGAAGACACTGCAGTTATTAATCTTTTCAAAGTAAACATTTTTCCTACCGTGTTATTTAAACCCTGGATTCTAGAAGGCAATCACTGATCTGCRTGGTTACAAAAATGTAATGATAATAGTGAAAATATAATTTAATGTGTACTGTTCCAAATCCATATTTTACACAAAACTTTACGATTTCTTTTTATCTGAAATATATTTCCATCTTGATTTCTATTCTTGTGTAAAGTGAACAAGTATTTTCACTTATCTTCCTCTTATTTCACTACCTGACAGTAGGTCAAGCAATGCAATATATTTTCCTCATTATAGTACAAGTCTCTCATGAGTAGAAATATTGTAGTCCAATTTGAGCTGAAAACAGTTGTAATATTTAATACAAATACATGTCTTTATATAGGTATACTAGTATGTATGCTTCACATTTTTTCCCATCACACCTAGAAGAAATGCTACTGTTGTTACAGCCTTGTTGAATCGGTTAAACAAAAAGTTCTAAGTTAGGCTGCTTATAAATACATCATGGACTGCCACATGCCAAAAAAGAGCACTCTGGAAAGCCTCCTCCTCCATCCCAGTTTTTTGTCGCCTATTACCCTATCCTGAGAACTGTATTAGCATCCTAATATTTCCTAAAGCAATTCATACTTTTACATCACCATATATAGCTGTCCACTGCAATCCTGACTGTTCAGGCATTTTGCAGAGGATAACTACCAAAGAAGAAATAAACGCCCTTATTTTTTCATGTTTGACTGTATGAGCTACAGTATGCATAGTACTTACCTTCTCATAGCACTTAAGAGGTGGGGGGATGCTTGGCCTTGCCAAATCCTACTGAAGTTCATGGAAGGTGTCCTGCCAACATCAATAGACTTTGCAGCAAAGCCTGTGTAAATCATTCTGTCTGCTTTCCCGCTTTGCTGCACAAAGAGGGTCTGTTCAGGGAAGCAGCTACAATAAGACACATTTTGTACTTAAGCAGCAGATGGGCACATCTCCTATAAGATGAGACGATAAGAAAGCCATAGTGGTTCAGACCAAGATTGATCTTACCTGATAATAGACAGCAGGAGAAAGAACAAAAGAAATAGGATAACCATAAAGTGATCTTTTATCACCCAGTTGCTGGCAACCATTTTTTTTAGGACTTTCTGATAATGAATCTAATCCCTCTTTCAAAACTTTTGCTTTTATGTATAAAAAAGAACTTTCTTTTTCTTTTTCTATTCTACCTGCTAATTTCTCTATTCTGAGAAAGTAAACCAAAACCTAAAAAAATTTCTCTATTCACCTTCTCTAGTCATACAGGTTTATACAGTACTTTGCCAGGCTGAGGAAACCTAAGCTATTTATTCTCTTTCTGTGAAAACTATTCCATATCCCTGTTTTTCTCTGACAGTTCTCCTTGTTCCTTTTCTAGTTCTTTACTTTCTTTTCTAGACCTAGAAAAGCRGCAGCTGGAAGTCTCTCTATTTAGACTGGTCTGGAATAATAATAAAGTTCATTTTCCCTTCTTTATTTACTATAACATCATCAGATCTAATATATTCTTTTTTTTTAGATATGATGACTAATACTTCACCCTGTTTTTAAAGTATAGATGCAATAGAGACCTATCAAGCACACAATACTCTTATAGATTTGTTATTTAATAAATAACTCCCTAAGATTTCCTACTCTACCACTTGCCTTTTCATAAATGTGGAATGTTGAGATGATTTTTCAGATAACCATCCATAATGAATTTAAGATCTGTTTTATCAGTGGTAATGGGAAATTTGGATATCATGGTTTGGGTTGTTTTATTTTCCTTTTCACAACTAACATTCATTTTCTTCTGTCAGTTGTGAGAAGTCTTTTACTACTAGAAGATTCTTGTGGATTCTTGTCAACTTTTTTTTATGCTCTGAAAAATAGTTTTGATCATCAGCATGCTGTCATTGCTTTATTCATTGCTTTTTCAAATATTTTTTGGATATATCAAAGTACATTGAGTGTATGTTCCAGAGACTAAGCTAGTCAGTTTGTTCTTACCTTTTGTTTACCATCTTCTGCATTCACTAATCCAAAAGGAGATATTTCCTCTTATCTGAATTTCTATAATATAGTTATATCTATATGTACACATACACTATATATTTTTCATTTTGCTAGTAGCTCTTGCCTTATCTTCATATTCATCTATTAAGTGAGGCTTCTAAATTTAAACAGAGTAATGGATTTAATTACTAGTCACTTCCATGTATATTGAAAAATTTGCCTGCAGCAACTTATTGRACAGATATATTAATAACAATTTTTTCACGTAACTGTAGAAGTCCTAATATAAATGCATATGTATGGAAATTGACCTAGGAACACATGCATATATATCCCTTTAACATTACAACTTATTTTCTTGTACAAATAGAAGGTAATTCAAGCAGATTTACCTTAAATCTGCCAGCTTGTACAAATAGAATGTAATCTACACTGATCTACCCTTAAATATGCAAACTTGTGGGCATAGAAAAGCGTGTGAGAGTCTCTTCTCCTGTGTGTGTGTGTGTGCATGTGTAAGTTGAAAACAGCCTGCATTCTCAACATAGTAAAGGTAGAATTCATGAAAGAATTAATATGACTAAAGGCAGATGAACACCAACACTGTCTTTATAGTCAATAGGAATAAAACAACATGTCTAGGTTGTGATTCTTGTCATCACAGAGTCAATATTTACATTTAACCAGAATAATCAGACCAACAACATCTTGTTTCTCTTCATTGTCTAGAAAGTAGACAATGAAGCTCCTGCACTGGAACTCAGACGTGAAAGTTTACATTGCTAATGTCTAAAATTAGATGTGGTAAATTCTACTTTGAGAAATTATGCTAAACTGAATGAAAGCCAATATGTTGTTGAGCCTTTTGAATGTGATACCTCAATTAGACAATTAACTACAGATCTGAAGAACAACATTCTAAAATGTTTGCCAGCATATTAATCTGATTACAATTTTTTTTCTAGAAAATGCCTTTATATAAAAGATATGTATAAATTTATTTAATTAATATGATGTTAAGACAGAGAAGTGAGTTTGATTTTATTGTTTCAAAAAATAAAATAAATAGATGGTGCGATGAACATTTAAAAGCATATTTCCCCTCTTGGATGGCACTATGAATTATTCTGTTAGAAAGTTTTGGCATGGAGTATAGAGCGATTATATGTTTTTACTTTTTTGTTGCTTTACAAAAGACCAGCAGTTGGAAAAAATTACAAATTTTGTAAACATATGTTAAAAATGTATGTAAAAACCTACCTATCCATCAATACTTCTATCAGAGAGTTGAAGTTAAATCTCCCTTCCACAGATTTCAAAGGAGCCAGACAGAGGTCTCAATTTCATTCCACATGTTTATATAAGAAACTACACAATAGCATAAGTGGAACTTAAACAAATGTTTCTTGTGATAACATAAGTTGAAAGAAGAAAAGTATTGCTACAGGTATAAATCAGTTCCTGAATGCTTTATACGCATGTCATTTTATTGTCTTCAGAAACCCTTTCACCCTCTGTGGCAATATCATTGCAATTACACTGGTGGTAGCAAGGCAGTGATGAGGGATGCAGTCTTTTTCCCCCAAAGCCACACAGAGTGCTTGGCCTCAGGAAAAAGTGGTTGAGCACTGCCTTGCTTGTAACGTAAATTATCCAGGTAAGGTCCAAAAGGCATGAGACTCTCCAGAACAGAATTCCTTGAGTGTGCTGTAAATTACATACTTGCACATAAATTTACATGCACATGCAAAACGTTTTGCCCATACAATGTGTATGTACATCATGGAAAAATTTAATGAAATAGCTTTCAGTGAAGTTAATAATTAGATAAACCTAAACATAGAAACTGGTTGGGTTGGGGGATTTTTTTTTTTTTAATTGTTTCAACATTTGTTCCCAGTCAATTGTTTAGTTTTATTAGAGATTGAAGCAATCCTACTTGCTTTCAGCAGGTGAGATGAAGAAGAAAAAAAAAATCTACAAGAGTATGTCAGACCTTCAATGTATTAAGTTTGCTGGTACAGTTGGAATGATATACTTAGAAACTGAATCTTAGTATTTAAGTGGATAAATCAAAGAGAAAGTACTTGCTGAGAACATGTTGTAAACTTTTACAGGGTGAGAGTATGTTACTCTCCAATGTGTTATTCTCTGTTGAATCACTTGAGCAACTTTCCTGCCCTTGCCACTGAAGGTATTGCATATGACTCATAAAAAAGCAAAAATGGTAGAATCACAGACTCATTTGGGTTGGTAGGGTCCTCAGAAGGTCATCTAGTCCAACCTCCTGCTCCAAGCAGGATTAACAGTGCATTCAGACCAAGTTGCTTAGGGTTTTGTTCAGCCAAGTACTGAAAAACTCCATGGATGGAGACTGCACAGCCTCTCTGGACAGCCTGCTCTGCTGCTTAATTATCCTCTGGGTGAAATTTTTATTTCTCTATATCCAGCTGGCATCCTCTTGTTTCAATTTAGGACCACTGTCTCTTGTTCTCCTGCTATGCACATCAGTAGAGACCGTGGCTCTGTCTTCTCACTAACCTCCCAATAGGCACTGGCGGGGGCTGCTGTTAGGTCTCCCACAGCTGGCTCGTCTCCAAGCTGAAAAAGACCCAGGCCCTCAGCCTCTCCTCAAAGATCAAGTGCTCCAGCCATGATCATCCTGGTGGACTTGGTCCAGTTTACTGATGTCTTTCCTGTCTCAGGGGGCCCAGAACTGCATGCACTATTTGTGATGTAGTACAATGAGTGACAAAAAAATATTCATGTTCCCCGATCTACTGGCTACGCAGAATTGATCGGAATAAGTTGTGTTGCTGAAAAGGTTTGAAAATCAGGACAACTATTCATGTCAGTAAGTTAAGAAAGTCTACTTAAAATTGTTCCTTGAGTTCTTAAAACGATGCAGATTATTTTACAATATTATTTTTATACAAAAATAGTAATAGAGCATGAGGTTTCATGCCTATTTTTAGTTTATTCTGATTTCCCTTTGACAACTTTGCCTTTGAGCAAGCTTCTAGCTCAATATTTAACTTTATCAGTAATATAAACTCTGTGAGAATAAACGTCCCTAAGTACTCTTCTGACTGCCAGCCTCTATTGCCAGTAAAATTACTTAATGCCTTTAAAAATTTTGCAGATACAGCAATGCTACAGCAGCAAGCTATCTTTCTTTTTTAGAGCACTTTTAGGCAGARGTGTATGCACATGTGCATTTGTGGGCATTTGTGGGTACAAGTGTATGTGCATGCACTTGTATTACATAATGTTTGCAATGTTTTTGACAGAGGCACAAACTAAGCCTGAAATGTCATTACTAATCGATTAGTACACATAACATTCCTTAAATCTGTTTGGAAAAGGTTAATGGCAATGAAATTTCACTGAAAAATAGAAATAACAATTTGATGAGTGTACCTAAGATGCACTGTGACCTCCTACAGGCACAGGCCATTGAGTCCTGTCTGCTTGGAAAAGAGCCATCATTTGCCATCAAATAAATTGTGATTAGTATAATAAATAGAAACATAAGTAAAAGTGTTACAGCATATTGGCATTAATAAGAACTTTAATTCAAATTAAAATGTAGTCATCACTGCAAGGGAATACTGCAAAGGAAAGAAAAATAATGATGGAATTATATATAAAATTAACTACTGAATTTCTGTTCAGAAGAGATGCATGTAGGTAAGTATATTTTCTTATATACATTCTTGTCAGTCACAGAGTCTATATTGCCCTTCAGTGAGCTCCAAGATGCTGGTGTACCTGTGGTGGATAGCCTGGGCTAACAGCCAATTTCCCACCCAGCTGCTCACTCATAGAGTTTACTGCGGGTTCACAGCCTATAACAGTTCCTCTCTGCTGCTCCTTGCTCCTCACACACTTTCACCCTGATCCAGCATGGACTCTCCACAGGACACAGTTTCCTTCAGGAAATATACACCTCCTCCAGTCTGGGGTCCTCCATGGGCTGCAGTCTGAGTATCTGCTCTGGCACCATGGAGCACCTCCTCTTCCTCCTTCTCTGACTTTGGCATTCCCTCTGCTTTTTCTCTATTAGTTCCCTCCTCCTCTGCTTGTTCAGTTGTTTTTTGCCCTTTCTTAAACATGCTTTCCCACAGACACCACCAGCTTGGCTGCTGGTCTCAGCTATGTCCTGCCTGTTGGAGCCAGCTGGAAGCAGCCATGTCTGGCATAGAACAGCCCCTGGCCTCTTCTCACAGAGGCCACCCCTGCACACCCCCACTCYCGCTACCAAAACCTTGCCACCTATACCCAATACAGTACCATTTTTCAAACATAATATTTTAATGCAAAAAAAAAATCTCTGATAATTTGGGTGATGTTTCTTACTTCATTCACTGATGCTTTGAAAAGTATGGTTAAGCATTCTTGTATATGCTGCTTTCTTCCTTGTGCTACTTTTACTATATTTTGTACATACACTAACAAGGTATTAAAGAATTAACTCTAAAAATGGTATTGCAGCAGATACCTCCAAATAAGTAAAATAATGGTGGAACAAGAATGCCTGTGAAGACATTGAGAAAGAAAGCCTATAGGGGACACCAGGTTCTGAATCTGTACTGCTAGAAGTGTGTACCTCATGTAAAGGTATGGGGTAGGATGGTCTTGTGAATATCTTAAGTGTGCAGCAGAATTAATTAGAGTTGAAAATAAGCTCAGGCCTAGGATTTTTTGCTACATGGCCCTCCTGATACCTACCAGAGCAGTCTCATTGCTGAGACATAGATTATATATCAAGGAGATATGGAGGAAAACCTCATCCTTTCCCCTACTTTTTAATGGTTTCTGTGCAAAATCTCTGACCTTCGAGTGTTAGACTTACAGAGTTTCATGTGCCAGCCTTAAAGGAACAGATACCTTGTTTAGCAGGTAAGTCTGAAGCAGTGCATTATGTTCTGTCATGGGATTTTTTTAATCCCCACCTCCTCCTAATAATTACTTCCTGCCATCAAGATTTAGGGCTTCAGTTAATCAGTATTAATTTGCATACTTCGCTTTGACTTAAGTTGGACTACTCTTGTATCTCAATTCTCAACCTATATTAAAGTATATTGCTTTCCATATTACTTTGATAAGCTGTACGTCAGAAATTACTCAGTTCAAATGCTTTAAGCCAAAATCCTGATCAAAGTGATTTATGAATTTATTAATGACAGGTTATTAACTGACAGTCAGTGAACCATACATTCAGGATCAATATTGGTAATACAACATACAAACCATAACATTAGTTTTGCGCAATGTTACTAGACACTCGGATACTGTCACTCTGTTAACTGGGTGAAGGCTGCTCTCAGTGACTCATGGGGAGGCTGCGCTATCAAGCCTGGGCAGTGTTTGGGTGCCCTGGGGTCATTGCCAGTAGGGACAGACCTCGGTGATGCTTCCTTTCCAAGGTCTTTATCCCCATGCTAGAAATGTTCATGCTTCTTTTATACTTCTTATCAGGCTGATTCCTCCTTTGTTTCAAAAGTCCTTTTGGTATTTCCCAGTTACTGTTGAATCCAGCTGATGATCATCATTAGTTTGGGGCTGATGCTTGTCTTCCTCTTTAACAAGATGAGTTTTTGGCAAATGCCCTCGGGACAGTATTGTTTATTCAGTACAGACACACACACACACACAGACACACACACACACAATGGTTGCACTCAAACTTAAGAGCTGTTTTTACGCAGGGCAATTGTTAAGTGTGGGTCATGTAGGCACCCCCACATCCTCCTTCCCCAACCATTTCTTTGTAATTTGCAAGTTATCCTAAGGTTACAATAGAGGAATGATTATGCAAAGAAATGTATGAGAAGTAGGATCCTTTTCTCTTGCTCTCTTTCTCTTCTTCTCAAACCTGTGTGCACACATGTTTTGTTAGCTATCTGGGAATATTTGAAGTATTGTTCTAATAGAACTGGAGTTGATGACCTAAAACAATGTCATAAATTAAAACACGCAGTACCATTTAAACTTAAAATTTAGGTAACTTTACTTAGTTGTGTCTAGCCATCACCTGTACAATCAGGAAAATTAAGTTTCATGCCATTGTGTTGTAAATGCTGCAAAATGTTTTATAAATTCATAAAGGGGAATGGCAAAGAAATAACAAGAAGATTTTAATTTTCATCCATTTTGTTGCAGAATATTTCTCAAGAATGCATACAGTTCTGTGAGGAAAAAAAAATCTGAATTAATTTAATATCTAGCCAAAGGATACCTTTTTTACAAAATTTAGAGACAACAAAATATAATCATTGTGTTTTTTATATATTTTATTGAATTTTTTTCTACATTTTTATATATTTTATGGATTTTTTGAGCTGATCCAGCTGCAATTTTAATGAGAGAAAGTGGATGGCATGTTTTTGTGCTCCTCTGTAGGCACTGTCATGTCATGTAGCACAAGTCAGGTCAGTATTAACTGGAGGAAAGAAGCTCTTCAAGTAAATGCAGTACAATTTATCTCACTGATGAACACTACTAAACTTTACATGAGAGAAAAGAATAGACATCATAAAGGAGTACTGATAAAGATACATAGTTTTTTCCTGCCAGATTGATAAATGTGTTTATGATCATGTATTTAGAAAGTATCCAATGAATAGATAGATTTAGAGCCATGAACCACTCAAAGAAACACGTTACTAAAGATTTTTTTTTTTTCTTCCCTTTTTCTTGTAACTGTAAAATGTAGGTAAGATTAACTGATATTTTGAAATCTCATCAAATAATATTGACCTTTTAGAGTCCAAGCCCAGAAAGTTCACATTTCAATTTTGATATATTCAGACACTCACACACATGCAATTTTGAATAGTTAGTGAAATGAATGTGTACTGTTTCAAGATTATATTTGTATAGCAACATGAAATGTGCATCTGTTGCTCTTTAATCAAAGCTTTTTCCATTGGACAGCCTTCTAAAGTAAAATCTGGATATCCATTTTAAGTGCTGGAACATACAAACTTTTTTAAAAGGAACTTTTCTCCAAGGACAAAATTCCAGGCAGAGACTTACAGAAAGAAGTATAAGAACTAACTGAAGTGCTCAACACACACTTCCAGAAAATTGCCAAATGCAAGGTTTAAATGAACAACAGATTGGTGCTGTTTAAGTTCAATGGACACAGCATGTCACTTTGAGACACTTTCTTATCCTGTTAGTGGATTGATCAGAACAAAGCCGTGTTCCTGGTTCTGCCATACAGCATAAATGACGTTCTCTGCCTTGTCAACCTGTCAACGTGGCTTGACCTATAATACAGACCTAACTTTTGCTCTGAGTAACTTTTAAGATATTGATTCTCCAAAGGAGACGTAGATGTTACACAGTAGCTGGGATTGATTCTGAGAAAACGCTGTCACATCATTAAGACTCAGAAGCATTTTCTGACCCCTCAGTGGGGAAATAAAAGGTGTGAAAAATATAAAAGCTTTTCTTCCAGTCTATTTAGTGGGCTGCAGCTCAAGATGTTAGATGTTAGATCAAGTGTCCTCAAATTTTGATCATCGATTCAGCACCTCCCATCCAGGAAACACAACGCATTTCACATCACCACTGAAATATGGGTGTCAGAGGACTTAGAAAAATATTCTGATAAAGAACAAGGTAGCCTGAACTTAACTACTGAATAGCAGAGTTTCTATTCCTTTATAATTTTTTTGTGCTTATGTCTCTTTTTCCATGTCTATGCATTGTCTTTTATAGCTATAGACACATTAATTCAAACTTACACAAAACCTAAATAGTTTTTCTTTTTTTGTTTAAGCACTAATTTTGCAATGCTGCCAAATTTACCTGCACATCAACATAAACAAAGACACTGTTACAATAAATATTTGAAAATATTTATCATGTATTAGAATTTGATTTTTTTTAAAGCAATTAAACATTGTTAAGAAAAAAACAAGCTTTCCCAAACCTTTCTTTAGGTTAGGGACCTAGTATTAAGTTGAAGAAAAACAACCAAATGAAAGCTTTCTATATATTTGGACACTTTTAAGATTAAAATGCACAGATAAACTCTTGGTCCCTTTGATTCTCTTAAGTGTGAATTAAATTTTTCATGTTCTCTGTCTGAAAATGAGTGACATGGACTTGATGCTTATTATGACATTAAAATATTTTTAAGATATAAATTCCAACAGGAAAAAAGCCTCCATATGAAGGAAAACAGGAAATTTCAAAATGCAGAAAATGGCAAATGCTTTGAGATTTTTTAAATAAGAAAAGAGAGTTAGTAATAATACTTGGGACACACTCCTACTTACATAGGAGTGTAGTATAGTTTTAGAAATTGGTAAAAGAAAAAAACATTTCGGTCTTACCATAGGAACTTAATGATTTTCAACTACACTACTTTTCCTATTTTGAGAACTTTATTCAGATGGGAAACAGCCCAGAGGAGTGTGAAGCTTGCATGAGAGTGAGTTCTGAGACTGTCAAGAAGAGGTAGAATATTGCTTACTCGCTAGAGTGAACAGCACACAGCACCATACTCCACATGCCTGGGATTGATAACATTGATATAATGGTCAGTGAACGGGGACAAACTTTTTAGCAGGGCCTGTTGGGACAGGACAAGGGGGAATGGCTTTAAACTAAAAGAGGGTAGATTTAGATGAGATATAAGGAAGACATTTTTTACGCTGAGGGTTGTGAGACACTGGTACAGGTTTCCCAGAGAGGTTAGATGCCCCACCCCTGGAAACGTTCAAGGTGAGGTTGGACGGGGCTCTGAGCAACCTGATCTAGTTGAAGATGTTTATGCTCATTGCAGGGGGGTTGGACTAGATGACCTTTAAAGGTCCCTTCCAATCCAAACTAGTCTATGATTCTATGATTTTATGAAGGAAACATGCAATAGCAGATCAGCTTCCTGAAGGAAAGGGAACACACCTCCTCATCTATTTTCTTTGCAGGCTGGAGAAGCTACTTTACCAGAAGACAGCACAGAGAATGTTGCATCTTTTGCCATTTTTCTTATTTCAAAATAACTTCTGTAGTAATGTCCTTGATGGAACAAGCTGAAACATCAACTCAATTATTTCCAAAAATTATATTCCTTTTCTCCTAAAATGAGGTTGGGAATCATTAGAAGTTACTTACTATACATAGAGACTGGTCTTACGGGTGTACAGATAGAACTGTTCCAAGGACAGAAGCAACTGAACTTAAGGTCATTTATTGCTCATAAAATTATCTTTCAAAATAAAGTACTCTTTATTTAACTGTGATCAGAACAATGATTGTATAAATCTATGCAATACTGTCTTTTGATAAATCTTACACATCTTCAACATGTGTTTGAGTTTCTTTCATTTTCTTTATAATATAATAATGATATTAATAAAACAAGGAACTGCGACACTGGTGAGAAGAGCAAAAAGTTAAGGCAGACTTCAGCTGAGATCCTTGTAAAACAGAAAGAAAAACACAAATGCGTCTTGTATGGATTTTTTTTAAGAGCAAACAAGGAAGTCTATGAAAACAAACCTAAAAAGAAAACTATGTCTTGCAAAGACTTAAAGGAAGGGGGAAAAAAGATCATTTATAAGCCATTTTTATTTCTGTTTTGTTTCATTTTGACCTATTGCTGAGCGTTACCTCTTCAAGTTTCTGTTCAAACATGCTCCTGAATTTAGAAGCCTTGTGGATTTGGGGAGGGAAGAGGGAAGGGTCTGTGGCGGGAAGGTTACACACTCTTGGCATGGTCTGGACACATCCACATCAAACTTCTCACAAACAGAAATAATTTAACCTGTGTATATATAATTTATGCAAACACTTGCCACTTTCTTCATGTGCATTCTGGTCTCTATAAAGTATGAATAGCACTAAATATATGTAGTACCATGTTGCATTTACCACACCGTCTGCATCTTTTCTCCACACATAGATGTGTTCACTTCCTTGTAGAGTTATCCTTGACCTATCAGTAACTGAGTGTTTCACAGTATTAATGTGTTTATATTAACAGCAGCCATGTAAGAGAAGGTATACATATTCACCTATTACAAATGGGAAATATGAACTCTAAGCATTGCTTTTTATAACTCTAGGGTCCATCTGTATTATTATACTGTAATTGATGTGTTCAAAATTCTGCTCTGTTGAAATCCATTACAGCTGGCAGTACTTAACATTTTGTGAATAAAATTTGCTGGCATCAAATCCAACTCCTAAAAAGTGAGAAGCACATAGTAGCTACTTTAGAAGCAGTTGTTAGCAGGCAGTTTGATATCATCATACAGCAAAACCACTGAAATGTCCAAAAAATAACAAAATTCCCACAATTTTTTTTTCTTTTTTTACTTTTAATTCTGAGACAACTTCTGCAGTGTACCAGCTACAGCCCTTCCATTCATGCTGGGAAAAAAATAACTCTTTATATTTAGTAGTGAAAGAATCCCACAGAAAATATTTCAGGGCACACACACAAAGGCATCAACCATGGTTTTCTTATGTCCTCTGTTCTGGGTACTCAACTTCTCAAGCTCAACCTCAGAAAGCCTCACAGGACAGCTGCTCCATGGGGTCAGGATGTCCCCATGGGGTGCATGGCAGAGCCTGGCAACCAGGACCCATCCCACCACCCAGCCAGGAGCAGGGCAGCCGGGGGACACCGGGGGCAGCCCCAGCCCTGGGCATCAGGCTCCTCACTGGGGATGGGGATGGGCTGAGACCAGGCCAGGACATGGGCCCGCAGCTGTGCCTGGCTTGGCAGGGCCCATGGCCGGGCAAAGCAGGGCTGTGGGGAGCTGGAGACTGGGCCTGCTACGGCATCACTGGGGCAGGGGATGTAAGACATGGACATACTGGAGAGAGTCCAGTGAAAGGCTACTAAGAATATGAAGGGATTGGAGCACCTCTCCTATGAGAAAAGGCTGAGGGAGCTGGGACTGTTCAGCCTGGAGAAGAGAAAGCTCCAGGGGGATCTTATCAATGTATACAAACACCTGAAGGGAGGGTGCAAAGAATAGGGAAYCAGGCTCTTTTCAGTGGTGCCCAGTGACAGGACCAGAGGCAATGGGCACAAACTGAAACACAGGAGGTGCCGTCTGAACATCAGGAAACACTTTTTCACTGTGAGGGGCTGACTGAGCACTGGCACAGGTTGCTCAGGGAGGCTGTGGAGTCTCCCTCCTTGGAGATATTCAAAAGCTGTTTGGACATGGTGCTGGGTAACTGGTTCTAGGTGGCCCTGTCTGAGCAGGAGGGGTTGCACATGATAACCTTGAGGTCCCTTCCAATCTCAATCGTTCTGTGATTCTGTGATTCTGTGATTTATCAATTTTTTTTAGTTTTCTGAACTTTCAAGTTTTTTATAAAACACTGGAAAAAATGTGGCAAATGGTTTTTACACTCAAAAAAGTGTGCAAAATATTTTGTTATTTCAAATCCTGTAAAATTCTATTATTACTAAGAATAATGATAAACCCCAGAATTAGTGTTGCTTTGTCCTTTTTTGATAATTTTCATATTAAAGCATGTTGGTTGTAAAATTAACAGAAATGAAAGCTGCGTTGTTGTAAACTGAACAATTATACAATGGTTTACTTGCTTCTGTCTCTCAGCATCTTAGAGCTGGGGCTTCCCAGTAGAGCATAATGGAAGATTTTATAGAATAATATGCTTTGAATTAATCAACAGAATCATAACATCATATGAAATTGGCTATTTTAAGAAATCTAATCAGCAACATTGTGCCACCTAATTATGCTTATCATTCTCCTTTAGAAATACTATTATACCAGTTGTATTTAATACAGAGTGTCTATGACATTTGATTAAAAGTCGTCTTTAATGTTGACTGCATAAGACCATGGGACATATTAAAATGTAAAAAAGCTAAAAAATGTGTTTTGTGTTTGAAATGATAATACCGTATTCAGCCATTGTATAGATAATGAAGCAATTTTTAAATGGATTCTCCAGTTATTAACATTTAATGGCATCCCAGTAGTAATTATCTTAYGAAATGGTGAGTAACTTAGAAGAAAGATATGAAAGATTGAATGAAGATGATAAAAAAATGTGTGACATTTTGCTGAAGTGTCATTAAATGCGGGACATAGGTTTATGATAAAACATACTCTTTTCCTTTTGAATAAAAAAGGAGCTGAAGATTTTCCCATCATTATATTTGGGGAACTCTGAAAGCAAATGCAAGAGTCATCACTAAATAATGCTTGCTTCCCTGGAATGGATAAACCAGATATTTCCTGATATGATCATTAACCACTCAGTTCACTGTGGATCAGTGATAATTGCACACTGAGTGTAAGGAAATAAGTGGCACGTAATTAGGTTTATCAAATAAAACTAGTTAGAAGAAAAATAACAACAAAGTAATACATATGAGAGTGTGGTAATTAAAAAGAGGAGGACAGATAATCATACAATGGTAATTAAATGATGTGGTAAATGATAGATGCTGCATGCTAACTTTTTGTATTTCTTTGCTTTATTTTGTTTTCATTTGTTTTTAAGATTCACTTTTTATATATTGCCTCTGAATTAACGACTTGGCAAAAAAGAAATTTCCTGCCAAGTGCACATGGACATTTGTTGTAATTTTTTAATTTTATTTTTCATCTAACAAAGGCAATTAGCTCAGTCCTTGGGGGTCTTTTATGTGCATTTTGATTCTGGTATTTTTAGACTTCTAAGAAGAGAGGAAAATGATAATATCTGGAAAATATTAATCAATACCTTAAAGATAACCACCCAACAGTTTTATGTGTGGTTTCTGAGGTGCATAAATGCTTGAAAATAAAGGTGTAATTAGTGCTTATCTTTCTCACATAGTTTATGCAAGTGTGTATCTCACACTCAGAGAATTAAGGACAATTTTACAGTTATCCTGAAAATGTTGTCAAGCTGTTCTTATTAAGTGAAATTGCATGTTTGAGAAAACATGTATTTTGTATTGTATATAGTATAGAGATAGAAAGGATGTTTTTTATCACTATTCCCTTTTAAGGTATCTGCAACACCAAACTTTGTATGCTTGCGTCCAGGGTAGCCATTCAGAAAGTCCCTGGAAGCCCAGGTTCCTGGACACTCAGCAGGCAGAGGTGTTTTTCCCTCTTCCTGTAAAAGAGGTGCTACTATGCAGTAAAATGAAGACTAAAGAGTCATGGAGGTGGTAAGAAAGAGTAATGAAGAAGGAACCTACAGGAAAACAGGGTGCCCTGGGAGGGGAGAATTCTGGATAAAGGAGACCCTGAGCACTTCACATGAACTGCAGATCAGGCTCCATCTCTTTTTATTTCTTCCCAGCATCGCCTGCATTTGCCCTCTTCACTTCAGTGAATTCTAATTTTACAAGAAATAGCTCTTTCCCTTGGCTATGCTGCAGAACATGGTTTCTTCTTTTGAAACATCCTATAGCTCAGGGTTGATGCAACTCTGCAAAACATTAAACTATTCATAGAGAATATAGGCTGAGGAGTGTCAAGGTCATTTTTTTCATTCATTCATTTCACTGCCTAGGTTTGTTCTCTGAAAACAAAGATTTCATGTAAATAGGGGCTGCAAATTGATACCATTTTTGAATTTAATTCATAAAACTCAGTGATTTAAAGATCACTATCAGTGAATAAAGCTTTACTGGTACACACCTAATAAATTAGTTCTTCAGAAGACCTAAGAGATTTGTGGTGCCTGCTTATATCTGAATACAGTCAATCTTACTTACATGCTGTTTAGGACACTGCTGAGCATTTACATATCCTACCTCAGCAGCATCAGAGAACTTAAGTACTCTAAAGTGAAATTATGCCAGTTGGCCTAAGGGGTCTCCAAAGAGTCTAACTGATACGAAGAAGATGTAAATTGTTCTTTCAGATTCAGGTACTAAGAGTCTCAAGATTTTAGCAGATCATTCATGGAATATTGGGATTTTTTAAAAACCTTTTTTCTCTACAAATGTCTTTAGAAAACAGAAAGTGTTTTCTCTAAAAGTATACTTGGGGGGGAAATTGCATTAACCTTTTCCATGAATATGTCATTAAAATTAAAATGGGGCAAAATAGGACTTTCAGATTATCAGATAATAATTGAAATTTCCCTTTAGCAGATCTAGTAAAATAACCCTGGCATTTATTAGCAAAATGAAATCTTATGAATAGTACATTTAGTAACTGAATTGTTGAGTCTTTGCTTTCAATATCTCAGTTTGGTAGTTCTTAACAGACATCACTTTTTATTATTTTTCCGTTCCAGAATTAATTCAATAAAGACCAGATTTCTTGACCTGGAGAGATGTCATAAAGATTGTTTATTTACCCAAGCTTTCAGTGGAGGCAACCTGTGCAGGAATGGCTTTCACATAGACATTTGATGTCCCACACATTTCCTTAAAATGAAGAAATGCACAATATAAAATGCATACAAACCAACACTTTAAAATAGAAGTTTTCCTTTAAATAAAATGTAGGATATACAATTGCCCTGGTTTTGGCTGGGATAAAGTTAATTTTCTTCCTAGTATCTGGTATAGTGCTGTGTTTTGGATTTAGAATGAGAATAATGTTGATAACACACTGATGTTTTAGTTGTTGCTAAGCAGTGCTTACACTAGTCAAGGACTTTTCAGCTTCCCATGCTCTGCCAGGTGCACAAGAAGCTGGGAGGGAGCATAGCCAGGACAGCTAGCCCAACTGGCCAACGGGGTATTCCATACCATATGACGTCATGCTCACTACATAAACTGGGGGTTGGTCGGGGCAGGGGATTGCTGCTTGGGGATGGGCTGGGCATCTGTTGGTGGGTTGTAAGCAATTGCATTATGCATCACTCATTTTGTATATTCTACCATTATTATTATTATTATTATTATTACTTTTCCTTCCTTTTCTGTTCTATTGAACTGTCTTTATCTCAGTCCATGAATTTTACTTTTTTCCTGATTCTCTCCCCCATCCCACTGCGGGGGGCAGGGAGTGAGTGAGCAGCTATGTGGTGTTTGGCTGCCTGCTGGGCTAAACCACAACAAGAATAAATATTCAGTCCTTTTTATGAGTCATTATACCATATCTCTGAGACTTGGCAGAAACAATTCAAAATTCCTAGTTTATACATACAAATTATACATATTCATGTGTTTAAATTCCAGAGGTATACAGGATTAAGAATGCCTGATATTCTTTGGCACCTACAAGTAATAAAATCTGTTTCTGGCAGATTACCCCATTTGTTAACTACCTGAAAAAATGGTTTGAAAGAATTTATTGCCTGTTAAAACCTGATAATTTTAGAGCAAGCAGTAAGGTAATTCTTTTGTCTGTAAGCACACTTTATGCAAAGAAAGAAAAGTTATGCCAGTGTTTTGAGAAAAAAATTAATAATAGAAACTCAAGTTACTGTTCACAGCATATGATCCAAGAGATGACAGTGGAATAGTCATCAAAGACTGCAATGTACTGCATTACTCCAGAGAAAAGGCGTTTGGTGCATGATTAAGTATGATTAAACAACATGCAGGTAATGGAATAAACTATACTGTATATATACTGATATATACCACATAAAGCAAAACTGGCCACTTCCCCCCCCCCCCAAAAAAAAAAAAAAAAAACCAAACCAAAAAAAAAACCAAAAAACTTTCTAATTGCTACCCAGATTACTTTGCATAACTTTGATATGATCTACCTGAACTTACGTTTATGTCTGAAACAGAGTGTTGATTTAAGTTGGAATTTAAAATTGATGTATTTTAAGGGCTAAATCACTGTCAATTATACATTTCATGTTTCATATAGCAACCTGGTATTTGAGTAACTGAGAAGAAGAATGAATACTTTCATAGTGTCTGTGTACTTCCATTGGCATAATTTTGACAAGTGGTTGTGAAATAAGAAAAAAAGTGTTTTGCTCTTCTTCATTGTTCCTCGCACAATTGTTTGTTACTCAGAATCAAATCCTACTTACAAAATTATTCACCTAATATTTTATATTAAATGCAAATTTCAGTCTAACTTTTTGAACTGATAAAGAAGGGTATAGGCTATGCGTGTTCTGCCCTCATGGTAGATCTGAATGAAATGCGATAGCAGTAACAAAGAGAGAAGCGGAAGCGGAAGCGGAAGCGGAAGCGGAAGGGAAGGGAAGGGAAGGGAAGGGAAGGGAAGGGAAGGGAAGGGAAGGGAAAAGCATCCTCATGTAGCAAAATGAGTCTCAGGAAGAGATCTTTCTGTTATGATTATGGCACTGAAAATTTAAATAAACATGGAACAGATTTTGGTTTTCCTGTCCTAATTTCAAAGAAATAGAACTTCTCATTAGTTGTTGACTGACAAGAAGTTTTTAGAAGTATTTCGTCTATAAAATACAAAGTATGAAGTGACCAGTTACAGGCATAGACAGATGTACAGTCTTCTAACTAACCCTCTACATAACCATAGCTCATAATATTAGGCATAGCTACACTGTCTTGTATTTATCGAGCAACTACCTGGGAGACAAAGTCAGCCTAAGCAAATAAGACTCAGAGTACAAGGTTATTTCTTAAGGGGTTTCCCATGTTTATCTCATTATCCCCTCCATCTTACTCTTCTTGTTTGGTCTAATGGCATCTTGAATCTTTGAAAGTATTTCATCTATGTACATACATGTCACATATCTGTAAGGCATCCCACACAGTTTCAGCTTGTTTCCTTTATGTCCTCATTCAAGCAAAAGGAAAGGGACAATGATAAATGATCAATCTATTAACATATTTAAACAAATAATAAAAATGTTTATGTGCAATTAAGCCTCCCATGGTATAGTTACTAGTCAACAAACTCCAAGCATGTTTTCAAATTCTTTTGATTTATTTTTTTGTGACCTTTCCTAGATCTGCCACTTCATTTCTGCTTTTTGCTCAGTCACAGAGCTGATTTATTTCTAGTAAGCAGATCAGTATAATGAGCTGGCTGATATAATTGTGTTCTTATTGAGAAAGTTCATGGCTCATAGATTCCCTGATATATCTCATTTTAATGTGTAGAAAAAGATGCAACTCTCCAGCGAATATCAGAGATTGCACGCTTCTGACCAATCTTATGAAATAAAAGCTTGATTTATTAAGTAATATTCAAAAAACTTTTGATTATGGAAGTTTCTGTTGATAACTTTAAATTAATACCATCTTAATTTCCTTTAATCTCTTTTCATACTCTCCCATAGAGTTACTATGAATTAACTTGTATTCAGTAGATACAGAGATTTAGCATCACAGAGATTTGCACTCACACAGAGATTACACTATGATTTATTTTGAAATCAGTCTCTCTTTTTCTTTTGGTTGTCTTGAAGACATTAAATAATATGCTTTTTCACCTCAGCAATTTACAGTGATGTGACTTAATATTGACTGGATATTCAATCTTACAGAGTGAGAAAAATTAATTAGAAACATCATTTTTTCTAAAATTGAAGTAGTAATATTTTATTGACAGAAACCTAATTCATCCTTTCTTCTCTATCTCAGGCACCAACATGCATAATAAATAATTTCCAATCTCATTATTTAATGTGGGCAATAGTGTCTAATACTCTTAAATGATCTTTAAATGTCTAGAATTTAATATCTAAATAAAACCACAGTTGTATGACAGATACATGTATTATAGCACTGTGAAATGTACAATTATTATAATTAAATAATAAACTTTTTTTTTTGAAAGAAAATATGTCTTCATCACAAGCAGAACTAGATACAGCATGTGAAATCTTCCTTTTCATTTTTAGGCTTTGTAATAAAAAATTGTTTTTCACTTTCATCTTTCACAGGATCATTAGATCTTATGTTCACTATGCCTTCTGACATTTTGCTTTTTACTTTGAATTTGTTTTATTAAATTAATTTATTCAAGTTCAGTTATTACTGAGAAAAAAGTAATAGGAAAATTTCTCCAAATTTATCCAACTTCTCCAAAAAACAGATTCCTCTGGTTCTTCAGATTACTTTGCAGAGAATCTTAAAGTTTGAATGCCACAAAGAGACACACAGGATTTTAGAGAAAGTTCATTCTGAAGTCTTTTATTATTTTGGTAATAGTACATCCAAACCTGGGAGTATTGCAAGCTACTGCAAGTCACAGTTGTATATGCATATTAGACAACTGGTAGACACTAGCAGTTTTTTGTAATCACGAAACTCCAACCAGCATTATAAAAGCTGAATGGAATTTTTGTATAATTGACCTCTCCAACAAATCATATGCTTTTATTTGTCTTAAAATTGCTCACAAAATCAATGTCCCAAAAATGAATAATAAAATTAAATTAATATTCAGAATTAATATAAATGAATTATTATAATATCAATTAATTATCAAAATTTAAACTTACAATAATAACATCTTTCTAAATATTACTCACTTTGAGATAAAACTTTATTCGTTTCTGTAAAAACAAAGACAAAAGTGGGAAAAATTAAATGTTTAACTTGATATTTCATTCTTTCTATTTTGTATTGTTCTCTGAACAAAAAAATTCCTTGAAACCAAACTAATATTTGTCCTTCATGCAGCTTTACTTATGAAGACAATTTTTGAAATTGTTTAATGAAGTAATGGTCCTCTAGGCAGGGCTTGGGTGTAGAAATGTGTAACGTTAAAGACTGCACAAGGTTGGAACTGGGATTATAAGGTTATATTCTCATCTGATACTTCATAAATTGGGTCTGTCCTCAGTTAACCAGATGAAACACATCATCTCGCCTTGTATTTGTCATAGAAAGTAGCAGAACTATCTGTCTTGCAAGGACAGTGGCCCACACACAGTGAAGACAGGTTGGAAAACAGATGGAACGCCTTTAGTCTGGCATGCACTGACCACAAGAAATGAACTTTTTGTTTCTTTTTCAATAAATCTGCTTTTTTCTAGAAGAAATTTGTTCCATTAGCATCTCCCTAAGTCTAGAATAAGTAGGCCAGAATATAGACTTTTTTCAGTAATCAGAAAATTCTAGAACTCAGATTTTGCAATTTGTTTATGAATGTATTGTTTTTCATTTTTTTTTCTTTTTTTTTGTAAAAAACAGTGTATTTTTTAAAAAAGTTTCCCTATTTACATCTCCTTTTCCTCACAGTATTATTCTGGTGATCCTGAAGGAAACATCTAGACAACCATAGCACCCACAAGACTGTGCAGAGTAGGAGAGGCTTGGATGGGCTGATAGACTGGGGAAGGCACCCAGCTGGACCTGTTGTTTGCGAACAGAGGAGGGCTTGTGGGTAATGTGATGGCTGGAGGCCATCTTGGGCATAGCAATCATGAAATGATAGAGTTTTCAACTCTCAGAGAAGTAATGAGGGGGGTCAGCAGAACTGTTACCTTGGACTTCCAGAGGGCAGACTTTTGCCTGTTTAGGAGCCTGGTTGACAAAGTCCCTTGGCAGGCAGTCCTGAAGGGCAAAGGAGTCCAGGAAGGCTGGACATTCTTCAGGAAGAAAATCTTAAAGGTGCAGGAGCAGGCTGTCCCTATGTTCCAAAAGATGAGCCAGCGGGGAAGAAGACCGGCCTGGCTGAACAGAGAGCTTTGGCTGGAACTCAGGAAAAAAAAGAGAGTTTATGACCTTTGGAAGAAGGGGCAGGAAACTCAGGAGGACTACAAGGATGTCGTGAGGTCATGTAGGGAGAAAATTAGAAGGGCCAAAGCCTAACTAGAACTTAATCTGGCTACTGCCATAAAAGACAATAAAAAATGTTTCTATAAATACATTAGCAACAAAAGGAGGGCTAAGGAGAATCTCCATCCTTTATTGGATGCAGGGGGAAGCATAGTGACAAAGGATGAGGATAAGGCTGAGGTACTTAATGCCTTCTTTGCCTCAGTCTTTAATTGTAAGACCAGTTGTTCTCCAGGTACCCAGCCCCCTGAGCTGGAAGACWGGGATGGGGAGCAGAATGAAGCCCCCATAATCCAAGGGGAAATGGTTAGTGACCTGCTACACCACTTAGACACACACAAGTCTATGGGGCCAGATGGGATCCACCCAAGGGCACTGAGGGAGCTGGTGGAAGTGCTCACCAAGCCACTTTCAATCATTTCTCAGAAGTCCTGGCTAGCCACGGAGGTCCCAGATGACTGGAGCTTAACAAATGTGATGCCCATCTAAAAGAAGGGCCGGAAGGAGGATCCAGGAAACCATTGGCCTATCAGCCTGACCTCAATGCAAGGGAATGTTATGGAGCAGATCATCTTGAGTGCCATCGTGCAGAATGTACAGGACAACCAGGTGATCAGGCCCAGCCAGCATGGATTTATGAAAGGCAGGTCCTGCTTGACTAACCTGATCTCCTTCTATGACAAGATGACCCGCTTAGTGGATGAGGGAAAGGCTGTGGATGTTGTCTACCTAGACTTTAGTAAAGATTTTAACACTGTCTCTCACAACATTCTCCTGGAGAAACTGGCTGCTCATAGCTTGGATGGGCGTACTCTTCACTGGGTAAAAAACCAGCTCAATGGCCAGAGAGTTCACCAAAGAGTTGTGGTGAATGGAGTTAAATCCAGTTGGCGGCCGGTCACAGGTGGTGTTCCCCAGGGCTCAGTATTGGGACCAGTTCTGTTTAATATCTTTATCAATGATCTGGATGAGGGTATGGAGTGCACCCTCAGTAAGTTTGCAGACGACACCAAGTTGGGCGGGAGTGTTGAACTGGTCGAGGGTAGGAAGGCTCTGCAGAGGGATCTGGTCAGGCTGGATCAATGGGCTGAGGCCAACTGTATGAGATTCAACAAGGTTAATTGTCACGTCCTGCACTTGGGTCATAACAACCCCATGCAAGGCTACAGGCTTGGGGAAGAGTGGCTGGAAAGCTGCCTGTCGGAAAAGGACCTGGGGGTGCTGGTTGACAGCCGGCTGAGTATGAGCTGACAGTGTACCCAGGTGGCCAAGAAGGCCAATGGCATCCTGGCCTGTATCAGAAATAGTGTGGCCAGCAGGAGTAGGGAAGTAACCATCCCTTTGTACTCGGCACTGGTGAGGCCCCACCTTGAATACTGTGTTCAGTTTTGGGCCCCTCACTGCAAGAAGGACATTGAGTTGCTGGAGCGTGTCCAGAGAAGGGCAAYGAAGCTGCTGAAGGGTCTAGAGCACAAGTCTTATGAGGAGCGGCTGAGGTAACTGGGGTTGTTTAGCCTGGAGAAGAGGAGGCTGAGGGGAGACCTTATCACTCCCTACAAGTACCCGAAAGGAGGTTGTAGCAAGGTGGGTGTCAGTCTCTTTTCCCAGGTAACAAGTGATAGGACAAGAGGAAATGGCCTCAAGTTGCACCAGGGGAGGTTTAGATTGGATATTAGGAAAAATTTCTTCACTGAAAGGGTTATCAAGCATTGGACCAGGCTGCCCAGGGAAGTGGTTGAGTCACCATCCCTGGAGGTATCTGAAGGACATGTAGACATGGCACTTAGGGACATGGTTTAATGGTGGACCTGGTAGCGTTAGGTTTACGGTTGGACTCGATGATCTTAAAGTCTTTTCCAACTGAAATGATTCTATGATTCGAAGACTGGTGGCAGCTGCACATATACAGCCAGATTCAGACATAAGTGCCTAAGGGAGGGGTTAAACATAATCTGTATGTAAATGCATTACAGCAAAGATTAGTGGTCATTTAGTAACCAAAACCAGTGAGTTTCATACTGTTTCTAATTATTTCAAGTTTGTCTAATTCAGATTGAACCACGCTATGACATTTCTATAGCTAGTATCCTGGCTTATTATACTTTTTATAAACTTCCCAAATTACAGTTTCTAATGCTAAATTGACCTAAAATTTGTGATTGTTCAAGAAATATTAAAAAATAAAAAAAGTGTTGACTGGTATTCACTGTATTTGAATGTAAATTTTTTGTATCTACAGACAATTATGTTTGTTCAAATATATATGGAACATGACTCACACAATTATCTAAGAAGACAAAACTTGTCTGTAAATTACTGTCTTATATTTTGCTATTGGTGTTTCAAATATATTGCTTAATAAAGTGCTAATGAAAGTCTGCTATGCTCGTTTATTGACCAATGCTAATAAATTATGGTTTAGACTCCTGGTTCTCATAGTTCTTTCTAATAAGGACCAGTCAAAGGCTAAACCCTGAAGTATTTTTATCCAGAGATTTAGGAGTTGGAGTATGGTTTTCTAGTGGGACTTGTGCTTTCAGTTCTTAATGGATTTTATTTTGTAATCTCTCCCAGAGTCTTACAGTACATTTACCTGAAAGATTTGCTTGTCATTACCTACAATTTACCTCTTCAAACAGTAATTCTAAAAATACATAGTATGCAAGTTGTTGATAACATTTCACATTTTAAACATGATGGACTGGTTCCAGCTGAAGCTAAAGAACATACAGTGCAAATAACAGAAGTTTGACACTAAAGAAGAGTAAAGACTTTTTTTGGTTTCAATTCCTTAGTAAACAGGATGCTTTTCTTAAAGGCTAAGATTCTAAGTCTATGGTGAGAATCACCCCTCTGAAAAACRTAGACTTCACCACTGAAATGAATATGACTATGGCAGGATATGTTTAACTTAAAGGATTAAAAAATGAGTACAGCCAAAAATATAATTCCTAATCCACATTAAAGTAAAAACAACCTTCCAAAATCAAATTTCTTTGTCTGCTCCCCTGACCTGAGAGGGTATCATAATTTAATGTGCGATTTCTTCATCCCGGGTTACTCCAATTTTGTATTTGTCAATGCATAATATTATTATTCCACAGCTATTTGCTTCTAGTCAGATCAAGATGGTTTCAAGTTCTCTGGATTTTAAACACCTGTTTCTTAAATAATGGACTCATTATTTGAGGATGTTTTACAAGATTATTCACTGTGAAAATTGAATACGTTTTTTAAAAAAGACAATTTCTGAAGATAGACTAATTAATTTCCTTTATCTCTAGCTAGATTTCCAGCTGTTCCATTAATTCCTTTGCAGTGACTGAAGGTTGCAGAACACAGCTAATCTACATGGTGACTGAATGTTTTGCCAAAGGAGTTCATTACTGTGTTTATTAACATCACAGTGAAAACACTGTTAGTCTTGTCATTATAAGTCTAGATTTATATAGTTTTTATATTTCTGCACTGGCTTTACATGGCAAAATTTTGATAATGGGGGTGGAGGGGCTACAGGGGTGGCTTCTGTGAGAAAAGACCAGGGCTGGCCCAAGATGGAATGGAATGGAATGGAATGGAATGGAATGGAATGGAATAGGATAGGATAGGATAGGATAGGATAGGATAGAATATTTCAGTTGGAAGGGGCCTACAACGATCATCTAGTCCAACTGTCTCACTGCTTCAGGGCTGACCAAAAGTTAAAGCATATTATTAAGGGTATTGTCCAAATGCCTCTTAAACACTGACAGGCTTGGRGCATCGACCACCTCTCTAAGAAGCCTGTTCCAGGGTTTGACCACCCTCTCGGTAAAGAAATGCTTCCTAATGTCCAGTCTAAACATCCCCTCGCATGGCTTTGAACCATTCCCATGTGTCCCATCGCTGGATCCCAGGGAGAAGAGACCAGCACCTCCCTCTCCACGTCCCCTCCTGAGGAAGCTGTAGAGAGCAATGAGGTTGCCCCTCAGCCTCCTTTTCTCCAAACTAGACAAGCCCAAAGTCCTTAGCCGTTCCTCATAGGACATTCCTTCCAGCCCTTTCACCAGCTCCGTTGCCCTCCTCTGGATGCATTCAAGGACCTTAACATCCTTCTTAAATTGTGGGGCCCAGAGCTGCACATAGTACTCCAGGTGAGGCCTCACCAACGCTGAATACAGCAGGATAATCACCTCTCTTGACTGGCTGGTTATGCTGTGTTTGATGCACCCCAGGATGTGGATTGCCCTCTTGGCTGCCAGGGCACACTGCTGACTCCTACTGAGCCTGCTGTTGACCAGCACCCCCAGATCCCTTTCTGCAGGGCTGCTCTCCAACCACTCCTCTCCTAATTTATACTTGTGGACAGATGGACAGAACCAGCTCCAGTGACTCAAAAACAAACCCACTGCAGGACACAGCTGAACCCATCAGCCATGATGGTGGTGCCTCTATGATAACATATTTAAGAAAGGGTAAAAACCACTGCACAACTGATGTGAGAGAGAGGAGTGTGAAAAAACGTGTAATGCAGACACAAGAAATGCCCTGCAGACACCAAGGTGAGAGAATAAGGAGGGGGAGGAGGTGCTCCAGGTGCCAGAGCAAAGATTCCCCTGTTACCCATGGAGAAGACCATCATGAAGCAGTTTGTCCCCCTGCAGCCTGTGGAAATGACTGTGCCAAAGCAGATATACACACTGCAGCCCATAGAGGTTCCCACATCAAAGCAGGCGGATGTGTCCTGAAGGAAGTTGCAACCTGTGGAGAGCCCACACAGGAGCAGGCTCCTAGCAAGAACTGTGGCCCGTGGAGAGAAGCCCATGCAGGAGCAGGTGTTCTGGCGGGAACTGTGGCCTGTCACGGGCACATGCTGGAGCAGTCTGTTCCTGAAGGACTGCAGTCCATGGGAAGGACCCATGCTGGAGCAGGGGAAAAGTGTGAGAAGGAAGGAATCGCAGATAGGAGCTGTTATGTACAGACCGCAGCCCCCCATTCCCCATCCTTCCCGTGCTGCTTCGAGGGGTATCAGTGTCAGGAATGAAGGAGTGAAGTTGAGCCTGGGAAGAAGGTGGGGTGAGGGAAGGTGTTTTGAGTTTTGTCTTCAGTCCATTCTGAAGGTCTGAGGGCAATAGTGACTCTGATACAGATACACCATGTAAGAGAGACAGCTGAACACAGTACTAACAATTCCCTTTTCTCCACCTATTTATCCCATTTTTAAGTAAAACAGATGGGAAGTGTAAGGCACAAGAGGAAATAACATGTGTTTTATCCTCATCTTATGTACCAAATAACAGAAATTCTTCTTTGCCTGAATTGATTTTTTTTCAAATGGTGTAGTCCCCTAGAATTATTAATTCTTTTTTTTTGATGGGGATTTCACAGGATAAGACAATGTTGTCATTTAACCTGGCAGGCAGCCAAACACCACACAGCCGCTCGCTCACTCCCCCTCCCCTCAGTGGGATGGGGGAGAGAATCGGGGAAAAAAAAAAGTAAAATTCGTGGATTGAGATAAAGACAGTTTAATAAAACAGAAAAGGAAGGGAAAATAATTATAATAATAATAATAATGATAGAATATACAAAATGAGTGATGCACAATGCAATTGTTCACGACCCGCTGAGCGATACCCAAGCAGCGATCGCTACTTCCTGGACCACGCCTCCTCTTTATATATTGAGCATGACGTCACATGGTATGGAATACCCCATTGGCCAGTTGGGTTAGCTGTCCCGGCTATGCTYTCTCCCRGCTTCTTGTGCACCTGGCAGAGCATGGGAAGCTGAAAAGTCCTTGACTAGTAGACTACTTAGCAACAACTAAAAACATCAGTGTGTTATCAACATTCTTCTCATACTAAATCCAAAACACAGCACTAGGAAGAAAATTAACTCTATCCCAGCCAAAACCAGGACAGACAAATATCCAATATGTATATCTGATTTGTTTAATTTTGATCCAATTATGCATTTTATAATCCAAAAGACAGAAATTWTATTTACTAGGAAATAGGGCAGAGATGAAAAATATCCCTAGGATTGGGAGGTCTCTAACTCTAGTCCAGATCGCAATATTTAATGTTTGAATTTATTTTCATTGCTTACACAAAATGGTATTTAGCTAAGAAACTAAGAACATTAGCTTTTTGTGTATCTAGTGAAATCAAACTCAGCAGACTGACGAGATGAGAATGCCATCGAAACCTACAGTGAGAAAAAACTACCCTAGATAATTATAAAGATGAAATTGTGGGCTGAATTTTTTGGCAAAGTCTTTGCACAACCCCAGCTGAACAAATCTGGTCCTATGAAAAATTAGGGGACTATTGTTATGTGAAAGAATGCATTGGTGGCTCTAAATGTAATCTGAGCTTCCTAGGCCCTCAATAAGCACCTTGCTGACAATTTGCATAGAAAAAGAACCTTTTTTTCCACATGAATCCCCAGCTGCTGGCCTAGTCTCTAAGCACTGTCAGCTGCAGATGTAAATCAGAGGGTCCTGTTAGCATAGGAAAAATTGTTCTGCATTCCTTGGCCCCTGGGTCAGTGTAAGTTTTAAATTGCTGTGCACAATTTTTTAGCAGGTATCTAATCTAGCTGTCACTGACAAGCAAGCATGACATTTCATTTTCTAAAATATGAATGCATGTATGTATCTGAATGTACGAAAGAGAAAGCACTGAAATCATCCTGTCTGAGCTCTTTTGTAACTCATGTAAGTCTTTCATGAATAAAGTCTGTCCAGGGCACATATAAAAGATAATCACAAACATCAGCTAATTAAAGAAGAACTTTGGAATCATTACTTTTAAAATAACATTAGATACTTTCAATGGATTTTTTAGGCTTTATTAATAATGGTGGGATTGCATTAATTAAAATGGACTATTTAAATCACTGTTAAAATCGAATTAATGATTTGAGCTGTCTTGTCAGAGCTGTTAAATGAAAACTAGTGAATGACACATGGACTCAGAAGAAGACAGTAGTACCTGAACTGAAAGATATGAGAACAATAAAATCCGTGAACTTAAAGAGAGGGGAGAGTCATTTAAATTTGTGTCCAGCTATTATATCCTTGTCTGGTTTATTGCTAATGTCTATCACAGCTATACATTGCTACATTTTTTTAAAAGACTTGCAAGAGGAAATTTCCCAGTAATGATAGTATTGTATTGTTCTGCCTTTTACTTCAGAAGGCAATACTAACTGGTGGTCTATATTTTTATCATTTATAATGTGTTACTGGATGAGCTACTGTATGCATGCAAAATATTTTAATGCAAGTTCTTTATGATCAGGATAAATTAAAACAAGAATTAGTCTTTCCTGGAACTTGTTCTAAAAATATGTTCAAATAAATGTTAATGTTACTTCTGGCATAACAGACACTTAAGCATATGAATTCTCAAATGCTAATTATTTAAAATAAATGTCTTGCTTGAAATAGATTTGCAATACACTGTTCCTACTTAATTTTATGATTGTTGGATGTTGCATAAGCACATACTTACCTCAATACTAAGGAAGCCTGAGATCTGCCTAGTTGAGTTCTTGAGTAATTATGTCGAATAGTTCCAGGTCATGGTAATTATTATCATTGCCAACAATTTGTATCTTTTTTTCTTACCTGACTCTGCTGCTTGCTGTAATGTGTGGCTTGCAATAGAAATTAACTACAATATTAAAAAAAAATTAGTCCTTTTTCATCAACAATCTATTAATATGTGTTATGTTGTGAATAGGGTGATACAGCAAGCACGTCTTTAATAAAAAAATCTCATTTATGGTGATGATGGGTATGCAATGTTCCTGAAAGTTACAAGCACAGTTAGAAGATTCTTTATTTAACAATAATTGAAAGAAATTAAACCATAACCTAAAGGCTAGATYGAATACATCTAGAGGAGATAGAGAAGGATTTGGTCTGATATGTCCGTTTGATCAGCTCTGCACCACATTTTGCTTTCATAGATATATCATCTAGTAGCTGTAAAAGGAAAAAGAAAAAAAAGTTTCAATATGTTCTACATTTGCACAGCTATAGAGAAATGGAATCTGGTGGAGTAAAACCAAACCCACCAAAAAACCTAAAAAATAAAGGAATTTAAAAAAAAAAATTAAAAAAATCATAGGAACACAACCTGAAACTTGGACACTAAAAAGGTAAGATTTATCTTTTAAAATGTTAGGATATTTGAAAAACAAATTGAAGCAAATGAATCTTTAAGCAAAGTGCTAACAGGAATTGAGGACTTGGAGTTGCAAATAAAGAATCTGACTGATTCAGTTTTCCTAACTCAAAAAGGCAGTCTTTTGTGTGTGTACCAAATAAGAGAAACTATGACTTCCTCTTACCAGTAATTTCTAGTGCTAAACAGAAAGCTTTCAATATTGGTTAATCATGTGGACCAATAGGAGCACAAATATAGTCTCTTTATATGTCTTTTATACCATATACAAAGTATATGATTCAGATACATTTTGTAACATTTTTGTTGATAAGGTACCAAAAAATAAAGCTGGGTATTTAAAGTTTATTATTATACTATCATCTGGTATGAAGATAAGCACCTGAAAAGGTGCAATGACTCACCCTCAGAGGTGCCAACATTTCTTCATTGATTGCCAGGAAGGGTGGAATGTCTAACTTATCCCAGAACCCCAGTTTTAGATGACTTAAGTTATGTGAAATGAACCCCATCCTTTCAGTACTTCAGACAAGTGACTGTTCTCCAACCTTTTTCCAATTGTCCTCAATTGCTCTGAGGAGAGGAAAGTGGAGGGAAGAAAAATGAAAACAACCAAAAAAGCAAAGAAGGGTGTGAGAAAATAGTAACTATCATCCTTCTCACTATCCCTGATTTCATTTGACTTCAGGCTGGCCCATATTTGCTGGACAAGTGGGCTAATGTATAATATATTCTTCCTTCTTCCACTGAGGAATTCAGAAATCAAAACACAGAAGAATACTGTTATGTGTAGACCAGAGAACTCTGCAGGCATAGCAGAAGTCAACCTGAGACATAATAACTTGAACCAGAGGAGTTATTTTAGCATTGAGGACAGAATGATAATTTATTTAAGAATTAGTGTCAAAGCCAAAAAAGAAAAATCCAGTAATGTGTATCTCAAGTGTTTTATTTTGATTATTGTCATTACAGTCAATGGAAGGCATGTCTTAGGCCTACAGGCGCTTCAACATTTCAATTCCTACTGAAATAGTTTTGTCCTGTGGTTTTCTTGGCTTTTGTTAATTTAACCTAAGTGTTATTCTTACATGGACTTCTCTATGTGTTTTCATTGTGTTTGGTTTTGTTAGCCAGTACGCTACTGGAATTGTTAGCCTAAAAGCAGCRTAAGAACTTAAACCAAGAACCTAAAAGGGTCAAAACATTAAAAAGCAACTTTTTTTTTTTTTTCCACTCATGTTTGAGTGAAGTGTTGATAAACACTTCCAAGCTAGCTAGTTTCTATGCTTCTGTGCTGCTTTTAGCTAGGATAGAGTTAATTTTCTTCATAGAAGCTAGTATGGGGCTATGTTTTGGATTTGTGCTGAAAACGGTGTTGATAACACCGAGATGTTTTCATTATTGCTGAGCAGCGCTTACACAGAGTCAAGGCCTTTTCTGCTTCTCACCCCACCCCACCAGCGAGGAGGCTGGGGGTGCACAAGAAGTTGGGAGGGGACACAGCTGGGACAGCTGACCTCAAATGACCAAAGGGATATTCCATACCATAGCATGACGTCATGCTCAACATATAAAGCTGGGGGAAGAAGAAGGAAGGGGGGACGTTSGGAGTGATGGCGTTTGTCTTCCCAAGTAACTGTTACGCGTGATGGAGCCCTGCTTTCCTGGAGATGGCTGAACACCTGCCTGTCGATGGGAAGGAGTGAACGAATTCCTTGTTTTGCTTTGCTTGTGTGTGTGGCTTTTGCTTTACCTATTAAACTGTCTTTATCTCAACCCACGAGTTTTCTCACTTTTACTCTTCCGATTCTCTCCCCCATCCCAGTGGGGGRGAGTGAGCRAGCGGCTGTGTGGTGCTTAGTTGCTGGCTGGGGTTAAACCACGACAGCTTCCAAGCTAGAGGGATGCACTCATCTGTCAGTATATGAATATACTGAAGATGGTAGCTGAGTCAGATGCCAATAGTTCAAATGTAATTAAACTTGAATCRATAAACAGCAATAGCAGGAAGATTCAAATCAGATGTTTGTTTTCCAAAAGTTTGTTTTCCAAAACTCAACCAAAAGTTTGTTTTCCTTTTAATATTGAACTTCCAATCTTACACTGACTAGAATTTTATTCTAAATATATTCCTAGATATATTTCTGGAATATTCCTGGAATTCCTGTTATAATGCAATATAAAATGCAAATTGATAAAAGACACATCATTAAATTCTGTGGTAAATTAAAAAAACAAAACAAAACAAAACAAAACAGCTTTTTATGCTTTTTATTACACCTTTATGTTGTCAGACAGTTCATTCCTATCTGAAGCCAAGCCTAAAGAAGCTAGATATAAACCAGCTAATAGGAAATTTAACTTCCAGAAAATATAACTATTTTATTGTTGCATATCCACATTAGATGCAACCATGTGTTTCTGACAAAGTTAAATCCCTATTTAGTTGTGTTTGGAAAAAAGCTTTATCACTTTGTACAATATAGATTTCATCTTCACTGAGGAGACATGCCGAAGTTGCAGAGTGTTAGGGGATACTCAAACAGGCAGTTCTCTGTATCTGTCTCTGTGATTTCTTGAGGTAGATTGAATAAGAAAATACAATCGACATGCTGATGTCTAGAAATAGGTTGGCAGCTCCTATTTAAAACATTTTCAAGAAAAGTATTCCAGGCCTTTTTCCTTTGAACTAGAAGCTAAAATGTCAACATAAAGCATCTAGCATAGATGAATTTTTATTCATTATTATATCAAAGAGGAACTAAGTTCAAGCAATTTTAACATTCCAGTTAAGGTAATTTAAATTGCAAAAAGAGACTTTAAGATTGTGCTATACAAACAGAATTTTGTCACGTGATGTTACTTATCTAAATCTTGCTATGGTATGTTTTTTACAATTCCACTAATAAATATGCAGGACTGTGGTGCAGGTAGCTGTTTTGCACTTTTTGGAATTACATTTGCATATCAGAGCTATTTAGTTTGAAAATAAACAAGTATTTAGCATAAAAGCCCTTTTCTGAATTCCCTGTTCAGGAAATCAAAATCCTTTCTATTAATGTAGTGAGCAATTAATTTTTCTAAAAAAAAAAAAAAAAATTGTAAACTCAGAATTTAATGAGTCTATATAACATACAGTAACGACACCTCAAATTTTTGACCAGTATTTTTTTGTAATTATATGTATTTTAGGGTTTATGTGTGAATATATATTTTTTTCAGTCCCAGTAATTCCCTGGGGCTCTATAATTGCCTCTATAAAATAGTAGTCTACTGTGAAAAGGGCTAACAATTGCTTATGAAAGAAAGAAATATTTTGATTGTGGCAAAGAATCATGGACTACATTAACAGCTTTTCTACTTTTTTCTATTCTTAGGTATGCTTGCAGTCGTGTTGTAGAAGGAACAAAAGGTATGTTGTAGAATGTGTTTTCTACCTTTTTTGATTGCATGAAATTTCTATTTTCTTTTCTGATTCAGCTGTGAAAAATAGGTATTGTCCTGGTTTCAGCTGGGATAGAGTTAATTTTTTTTCCTAGTAGTTGGTATAGTGCTGTGTTTTGGATTTAGTATGAGAAKAATGTTGATAACACACTGATGTTTTTAGTTGTTGCTAAGTAGTCTACTAGTCAAGGACTTTTCAGCTTCCCATGCTCTACCAGGTGCACAAGAAGCTGGGAGGGAGCATAGTCAGGACAGCTAACCCAACTGGCCAATGGGGTATTCCATACCATGTGACGTCATGCTCAGCATATAAAGCTGGGGGAAGAAGAAGGAAGGGGGGGACGTTCGGAGTGATGGCGTTTGTCTTCCCAAGTAACCGTTACRCGTGATGGAGCCCTGCTTTCCTGGAGATGGCTGAACACCTGCCWGCCAATGGGAAGGAGTGAATGAATTCCTTGTTTTGCTTTGCTTGYGYGTGCGGCTTTTGCTTTCCCTATTAAACTGTCTTTATCTCAACCCACGAGTTTTCTCACTTTTACCCTTCCGATTCTCTYCCCCATCCCMCCRGGGGGGAGTGAGTGAGCGGCTGTGTGGTGCTTAGTTGCTGGCTGGGGTTAAACCACGACAGGTATTTAAWAGCACAATTTGCAACCTTAGAAAGTTGTACACAACTGAAAACCACATCCAAAGAAAATGGTAATCTAATTTAGAGCCACCGGAGTAATTTTTCAACTGAAAGTGTAGCTTCTAGAGTTGTTTGTGTTTGGTTTTTTTCATTATTTTGCTAAAAGTTTACAAATTACTCAAGTAAAAGAAATATTCCATTTGGCAATATTTCAACATGTAATGAAATAATTAAGCTTTTCCCATTTGACACAACACGTTTCAAAAAATTTCAACATGAGACTGACTTCTCTTTCTTTCCCCCAAACCCCCTCTCTTTTTAAAGTATACCCATGGAAATTTTGTTTCATAAACCTTCAAGATCTAACAGAGCCACAGGGCTACTTTCCATGTTTGCTCTCTTGCAGTCTGTATGCAGTGTACACCAGCACCAGGTGCTTGGGTGGTAGGCCTTCCCCTCAAAGAGAATAGGATATCAGATAAGTACYGTGACATTTCTGAGGCAATGCTCTACAATACTGAAATGCAGTTTAGATTTGTACTGACTTAAAATGAAATGGGTACAGACTAATTTGAACCACTCGAAACATCAAATTAATTGTAAGAAGTACCATAATGTACTGTCTTCTCTGAATGAGCCAATTGGTACTATACAAAAATAGGAAAATGTATAYCCATCAAATTTTAATCCAATTTGGAACAAAAAAACATTTTGCAAGGAATGAAAACTCTGATTTTCATTTAACTTGGTTGAAGTGAAGCATGTTTATAAATATATGTGTAAATGTTGCTTTATTCTTAAGAACATAAATCTGTCATTAGCATAGGTTTGTTGAAGGTAAATTTTGTGTGCACTTGTGGTAATATACAACCAGAAAAACAGGTGAAATGAAGTACAATTATTTGCTGTGTATCTTCTGCAACAGTAAGACTTTATCCAGGATAGATGAATAAGATCATACATGTTTAAGAACAGAATTTGGAGAAGTGGGTGATCCCAGAATGCTTTATAAAATTTTATTGATTACTTAAATGCCTTAAATATCACCTGAATATTTGAAAAGGCAGCTGTTAAAAGTCATAATCTTCAAGCTCATGACCTTAGAAACTTTTGTTTTCATATTTGTATTCAAAAAAAAGTAACCGAATCTCATATAGTTTAAATGTTCATATAAATGGGGAAAAAACAAACAAACAAACAACCACACACACACATTTTATTTACAAGAATGACAGATAGATGTTAGCAAGTAAGGGTTCATGCAGATTTACTTCCTGTAAATGATTACRTCCGTTACTTTGCTGGAGAGTATGTGTTACCCTTCTGTCCATCAAGAACACTGTTTTATATGGGTACTTTGAAACTACAAAAAACCAAAGAATACTAGTTTCTACATTACTTGAAGTGTAAATCCAGACTCAACTTTTGACTGAGATAGATTCTTTAGTTCAAACAAAAGCTATGTACTTAATGGTGAATTTCACGAGGTTCAGAGGTCTGTATAAAACACAGGTTCAAAATAGATATGTACTGTATTGGGTGTAAGTGTCAAGGTGATGGCAGTGGAGGGACTTCAGGAGTGGCCTCTGTGAAAAGAGACCAGGGGCTGTTCCATGCTGGACACAGCTGGTTCCAGCTGGTTCCAAAAGGGACCCACTGCAGGGCACAGCTGAGCCCATCAGCCACTATGGTGGCACCTCTGTGGTAACATATTTAAGAAAGGGTAAAAAATGTTGTGCAGCAGTTGTGTGAGAGTAGTGAGAAAAATGCGTGAGAAACAGCCCTGCAGACACCAAGGTGAGAGAAGCAGGGGGAGGAGGTGCTCTGGGCGTTGGAGCAGAATTTCCCCTGCAGTCCATGGAGAAGACCATCATTAAGCAGGTTGTCCCCCTGTAGCCTGYGGAGGACCACAGTGGAGCAGATATCCACACTGCAGCACACAGAGGTCCCCACATCACAGCAGGTAGATATGCCCTGAAGGAAGCTGCAGCCCATGGAGAGCCCAAGCCAGAGAAGGCTCCTGGCAGGAACTGTGGTCTCTGGGTAACCCGTGCTAGAGCAGTCTGCTCCTGAAGGACAGTACCCCATGGAAAGGACCCACACTAGAGCAGTTCTTGAGGAACTGCAGCCTGTGGGRAAGACCCACACTAGAGCAGTTCTTGAAGAACTGCGGCCTGTGGGAAGGACCCACATTGGAGCAGCTTGTGAAGGGCTGCGTGCTTGTGAGAGGGACTCCACGCTGGAGCCGGGGAAGAGTGTGAGGAAGTAGGAGCAGCAGAGACGAAGTGTTACGAACTGACTGTAACCCCCATTCCSTGTCATCCCTGGGTGGCTCAGGTCCCCTGCTCCCTGGCAAGTCCAGCTTGAAGTTTACTAGTGAACACACAGGCATACCCCATGCACAACGGGTTTGGGAACACAACAGACACTCACACCCCGCCATCAGCAGGGACCAGGCACACAGGCTGTGGCCCGTGGGCCCACTCCAGCTGCTGGCGCTGAGCCCTTCACTTGCCTCGCTCAACCCCCTCCCCCCAGTAGCTGGTTTTCAGGACACACAATATTCGTGCCCCAGTGGCTGGAGATTAAGGACCCCCACTGGCTCCAGTAGCTGACGCCACCGGCCAGGGGCGCCCACACCCCTGGTCTGACTCCAGTAGCTGGCACCAAATTTCACTCACACACATAGAGGGCTCACCAGTAGTTGGCACTGAGCAGCACACACGCAGAGGATGGAGAGTGAGGTTGCGCAGAAAGAGAGTTAAGAAAAGATTTAATAAGAAGATATRAAATGATAGGATGGACTGCAGTGATCAAGCACAGGGCTCAGCCAGACAGGCGTACTGGCAGGTCCTGTTTTACACGTGACCGGCCCCTTTGTACCCTTTTCTGTCTACCCTCTCTTTGTTTCTTCCTGCTTCCCCTTTCTCTGCATGTCCCCTCATGGGTTTGCACCCCTTCCAGTCTGGAGTCCCCCTGGTTTACAGTCTTATTAGTTACAAAGTCCAGATTGATCTTCTTGGAAGTGGCRCCTGTAGTTTCTTGATAGCCCATCAATTAGTGTGAGTGGTGAGGTTTATTTCTTGTCATTGTCTCCGTGTTTGTTTTGTCAGCTCTCTGTCTCAGTATATTTTTTCTGGCTTCTCTCTTTTCCCTTGGTTTCCCAATTGACAAGATTCCCGATSAGATATCTTGCTGGAATAAACATTCTCTCACTCTCGCATGCCCTCATCAGTCAGTATGGCTGACCAGGCTTGGTTCTTATCACTGCCTCCCTCATCATTTGTTGGTCAGATTTGTGCTCCTGTATGTTTTTATGTATGGCTTCCTCCTTTTCTTATTATCCCTTCTTGCACTGAAAAAGGTTCTTGACCCTGGTCTGTCATTCTGGAGCTTACAATCACTCTTTCTCCTTTGTTTCTGTTCAAAATTCTTACTATGATTTTTAAATCTTAATGTTGTTGTTTAATGTAATTTTCCTCCATTTTTTTCTAGAATCTGACTCATTTTTAGTTTACTTACTGATGGTCCATGCAGGTTGTCATAATTTTTAATTTCTAACTATTGTAGTATTCTCCATACTCATCTTGCCAATACCCATGTAATCGTCTTTTATTCCGTATATTTTGCAGGTTTTTTTTAGGCTTTGATCTTTACAGTTACTTTGACTATGAAATGCCACTTCAAGTTTTTCTATTGATTTGAGTGTCCTGCAAATTCTTCATGACTTTTCTTTAAAATTTTGTAACTTCTTTACACCCTAAATGTATTGTTCACATCACTGTGTTATCGTTTCTCCCATTGTTGATCTAAAATCTTCACTGTCCTGCAAATTACAAGATTTTAAGTTGTTCTTCCACATTCGTTCATCTTGGAGAAGAGAAGGCTGAGGGGTGACCTCGCCGCAGGCTGGAACTTTGTCAAGGCGGGGTGGAGGGGCAGGTGCTTATCTCCTCTCTCTCTGGTGACCAGCGACAGCACACGAGGAAATGGAATGAAGCTGCGTCAGGGGAAGTTCAGATTGGACATTAGGAAAAGGTTCTTCACTGAGAGTGTGGTCAGTCACTGGAACAGGCTCCCCAGGGAAGTGGTCATGGCACCAAGCCTGTCAGAGTTCAAGGAGCGTCTGGATGACGCTCTTAGTCATATGGTTTAGTTTTAGGTAGTCCTGCAAGGAGCAGGGAGTTGGACTCAATGATCCTTATAGGTCTCTTCCAACTTGAGATACTCTATGATTCTCTGATTTCCCATTAAGTATGAAACACTAGCTCAATTAGTCAGATGACCTCATTGAAAGGACTTATTTATTATATAACTGTACTTCTGGAAGGGTTGGGTTAAGGACATTAGATATGATTTCAGGCATTATTCTGGCAGAAAGAAAAGAATGCTAAAAGGTTAAATGTAAAGGGAAGTCTTGTGGCAAATTTGACATTCTATCATTTTTACCATCTTCTCACGGTCTCATCTGGTCACTTTCATAAGTGTGCTTGTCAGAACAGGTGTCTTATTTTGTGTTTTGAAGCTAATGATATGATACTTTATTCATCCCTTGGGAAAAAAAAAAAAACAACTAATTAGTAATAGATTTTCTGCAGTGAAGTAATAGTATTTTCTTTACCCTATTAGTTGAAGATTAGTCAAAAGCATCTTAACAGGTTCTAAAATATGGTTTTCAAGATTGAGACTATCATACAAGAAAAACTGAGTTGGGGCTTGCAATCATCCTATTTATTTCCTACAGAACCACTGCAGCTCAAAGTGAATGTTCATTGTGAGGATCTAATTGCAGGAAAAACATCCATTATTTTGCAGATATTGTCATGCAGTAGGCATACTGACATGCCATGTTATTGCTTATTGTTCAAATATGCATGCAGACTCCCCATCATTAATAAAATCAAGAATTTTCAACAGGTAATGGGATGCTTTTAAAATTGCCATTAGATTCAGATCGCCTGTTTTGGTTTCTGCACCTTCACGATGTTATTTATTTGTGTAAAAATTTTATGTTGCTTTTCATCAAGGTATGTAAACTGCAGTTTAGCTACATGTTCTTTGTAACAAGTTTCTGAAATATCAGTACCCTCTTCCTATATTTGTTTCTTCTGCGTGTGCTCCCTTGTACCAGAATTCATAATACATACTGTAGATTAATTCAGAAAGTGAAGACAATTTCTGACTGCCCTTCTGTAAAGGTAAAAGAGGTAGGAGTTATATGTATTATTTGTAAGTTGCTTTATTTGATAATTTAAAATTTAAAACTGGGGGGGGGGGGGGGGGGGGCGAAGAAACAAAAAAACCCCAACCAACCAACCAACCAACCAAACCCCAAATCAAACAAATAAACAAAAAGAAGCTATGAGATATATTTGACATGTCATGGGAGTGAGTATTCAAGTAGGCACTTGTGAACTCCTGTTCTGCAGAAGTCAGTGCTACACTAGATCACATATACATGAAAATGACGTGTAAGCCTTCAACTAAATAGCTATACCTTTTAAGCAGTTGGACCCACATGCAAAAAAGACTTAGTTATGATGACACCCAGCACTGATTGCAGAACTCTCCAGAGTTTGGTATATTAAGAGTTTTATATTTGAAGACGATAGTTAAGCAAGTGAGAATAGTATTTGCAATTGAGATGTCTGGGCCAGACAGTAAGAACTGTTGAACAGGAGGAAATAAGAATGGGTGGGAGTGGCTGAAATCCTCCAGCTTTACTGTGCAACCCTAAAAGATTAAAGTCTCTGAAGCTGTGATTCAAAACCTAAAACTATTGGATCAAGGGTTTTAAAAAGACTTTTAGATATAAATGATGAACTCTCTGGACTTCCTCGTAAAGGACAATAGCATATGCATTTAATAATCTAGTAATTAAAGCGCTCATCCAGGTAGTGGAAAAACCTGGATTCAATTTATTCCTGTCAGAGCGGATTCATATCCTTTTTTGCTTGTAGCAAAGAAGTCCATGCTGGCAGAAAGAGTGTTTCATGTTCACTTTGTGTTACTGAATATAAAAAAAGATTTCAAATTCAATGGGAAGAGAGGAAGAACAATCACGAGTACAGCCTGGAACATGTAATTATAAGGCAGAGGCACTGGCTAAGGCAGTGATACACCTTGTTTCTGCACTGAGAGCATACCTTACATTTAATAGAAGACTCTTAATACTCTAAGAGCAAGAAGCTGATAACACATCTGAACCTTTCCCATCTCTCACTTTAAGTGGCAGCTGAGTTTGAGTTGATGGCATCACAAGTTTAAATTTAGTTACCTTAAATCTTCCAGTCCACTTCCCTAGGTGTTTCAATTATTTATATAGAACAGAGCTTCTAATCAATCAAGAAAACTGAAGAAAGGGGATAACATTCCCTCAATATTACTGCACGTTGGTTTTAAAATATCTGTGGCCTTTTTGTAGATTAATCAAAATTTAGAGAAATGGTATTAAAAGCCTGTTAACTCAACCCTGTATGTTTATGATATATCAAGTTATTTACTAGGTAGGTAAGCAACCTACCTTACTAGGCAAGAATCTGCAAGTTAGTTACTAAAAGATCTAGATAGGTCCTTTCCTCTGGTACTGGAAACATGTGCAAGCGTAGCATTCCTGCAATTTAAGGCATGAACAATAACAGTCTGGCTTAGTCAGTGACTCATGAATAACTTACTTATAGCTGTCATCTGTGAGACTTTTAAAAACAACCTGAATCACATCCCATTCACGTAGGTGTTTCCTCAAGTGACAAAAAGTGAGTATATGTATATATAGTTATGGCTCAATGCATTCCTGTTATTTGCAATTTTCCATGTGTCTCACATTGTTTCCTAACTAGAATTATATGCATCTACAAATAATACCAGATCTTTTTCTCCTATTTATGAATAATTTTGCCTACAGACTTTATAGCCAAAACAAAAATAAACAAAGCCAACAATAAAAAAAACAACACTTGCAATAAAAAATGTGCCCATTGGATTTTGTTTCACAATATTTAATATATTTTCTTGCTTGTTCAGCAGTATCTTGCAGAACAGAAAACAAATTCTTGCCTTTTTGCTTGCTTGCTTACCTTTTCCCCTTTGGTGAWTTTTTTTTTTTTGTGAAAGACACCTGCCTGACAGTTCTGGAGGATGTGGGCAGGTCATTTAAGCTCCGTCACACTCATAATCGAATATCTCTATTTGCACATAACCAAATTTTGAGTGTAAAAAAAGGAAAAAAAATGCCTTCAATCTGAAACCTGTGGCATATGAATTTTACTTTCCATAAGAGGTCATTCACATCAGATAGAAAACAAAAACTTTTTCTTTCCCCCCTCTCACATTGCTCCATAAAGTATATTACGGTACAAGTTAAGCTATGAAATCCTTTTGCTGTATCAGAGGTAGCTTTGCAACCCTTATGTCYCTTTGGTCCAGCCGGCCATCGTATGACCTCTGTTAACAAAATTTTCACTCTGATATTATAGCCAGGATTTTGAGTATGTTTTTTTATCCCACTAATGTAAAAATAATCTTACATATGTGGAAACAATTTGTTTCATAAAAAAACTAGTGTGAATGAAGCAATGTACCTTTTATTAAAAGGTATTTTGTAATTTATTTGCCCAAGATCTGTAGGTAATTTTTTAGGGAGGGTGAAAATATGAGTAAACAAGTAGGAACATGGTTTCATCTGTGTAAAATCTAGTTATTTTATCTTATCTCCCAATTCTGTCTTCTATTTCTTGCTTGAGGACATTGACTGAGACTCAAAATTTTAATATAGAATTTGGATGTCTAGAGTAGTCTTGACTGAACTACCAGTTCAGTAGCTGGCAGTTATGCAGAATGTTTTACTCAACTTGAATAAAGATCTACAGTTTAAGTAGATCTTTATTTACCTATGTTATAAGACTTACAGTTACGAATTCTTTAATAGCTCCTACCATCATTAAGTTTACAACAAATGTTTAGAAAACGAACAGTATCAAACAATCTTTTCAAATGAATGGAGATAATCATATGGAATCAGCATTCTCTCTGTCTTTTCATTTTCTTGGGAAATTGAGGATATTAGGAATAAAACATCTCTTAGAGACATTGTTCTTATGTCTGATTAAGATAACTACTTCACATCAGAACAGTAACAGAGACTAAAAAAACACTGTCTTTAACAGTGTGCTTTCAAGTGAAAAAAAAAAAAAGAATATGTAATATTAGTGGACATGTAGACTAACAGTAGTTACATACATTTAAGTGGGTATAAACCTACCTTTTTCTTTCTGGAGTAAAAAAGTGAATTAAGTACTTAAATACAAAGTCAAATTTCTTTTTAGAACTTAGGTCAGGACAATTATTTTAATTTAAAGCATAAACAAAACCCAGAAAATATGTCGCTATTGCTGCATAATCTTATTTTATGGGTACAGATTATCAATGGATCTGCTGAAGAGTAGGCTCTTGTGATCAAGCCCAACCCAAGATATCCCTAACCATATCAGTTTAAAATGTCTGAGAAGTGGAACAACTCAATTTTTAGAATTACTTTGCCCTTCATTCATTCTGTACTATAACCCTGCTCAGAAACAAAAAAAAACCCAAACACACAGGAAACAGTTAACTTTAGATAGTGGAAACAAAAAGATCACTCCGGAAGCTGATTTAGCCCATCTTAACATAGATTCTTTCTTTTCACTTACTCTCAAGAAATCTTAGGCAATTCTCTAAATCTTAAAATTAGACAGCTGAAGTTCAGGGAAATGAATCTAACAATAAGTACTTGTATTTATAAACAGCCAATACTGAATTTCTTAATCCTAATTTATATAATTTGTTTCTTAGTTCAATAGGGTGATAGAAGCATTAACTTCCTAAGTGAACTTTTATTCATACATAGATATAGACCAGAATCAAGTACACCTGGATAACCATTGTTTTTTGTTTTGTTTTGTTTTTAAACAACAGTGAAATACTCTGTGAAACATTAAAACATCAGTGAAATATGAGTTCTTAGTCCTTAGCCTATCCCAATATTTTAATTACATCTATAGTTGGGAAAGTGGGGAAAGTGAGTTCTCACACATTAGTCTTCTGTGCTGTATGTTAAGTGATTTTCTTGTTGGTTTCCAGTGGACAGAAAAGATTGACTCTTTTCTTCTTTATGATAAGCTTTTTACAAGATGGAATTTCTTCACCTCTTGATCCTTTAGTTTTGGGTTTTCCAGACCTAAGAAAATCATACAGAACAATTTTCCCTCTTACTCTCTTTGTACTTATCCAATTCTTTTGTAAAGAGTGGTCTCTCAAAATAGACACAGATAAATAATTCTCTTGTTTTTCAAATTAACCACTCCTGTTAATTCATTAATTACATGTCATTTATTATTTTTTTCAGTACTATTAAATTCACTTACATTTAGCTTGCGCTAAACACCTTTTCCTATAGTCCTATATGAACTCCAGTGGTTCCTCTCATCTGAGTTATTTTGTAATTCTGTATTTCCTTTCATGTCTTGCCAGGTGTAATTGCCTTTCTTTTATAATTTTATCATTGTCTAGTTTTGCTGATACTTTGTCAGCTATCCCTTGTTTCAGGATACAAATGAGAATGTTATCTTAGTAAGCATGATAATCTCCATTATAAAAGGGTAAGTTAGATGTATCAATACCTGCAGTTCTTCCAAAGGGCATAGCAGTTGTGCATGCCAAATTGATCAAAGTTAAAAAAATATAAAATATCACCATTATAGCTGGCGTTTATATGTCCTTTTTCACTGCTATCCACCAACAGATCATCCCTTGACTAAAGAATGAAGAGATTTTGAACAGCAACATGAATAAAAGCACCAAGAGCTTTGAAAACTTTACAGTAGAAATAGCAAGGTTTTGACAGAATGTCTTGTATCTGAGAAAGATGATCAACCATGCTCTGGAATGGCAGTATCTTTTTAATGGTAGGTATTTCTCTTTTTCTCACTGATCATTACAAGAAAGTTTACACTTTTCAAGCATTTGTATGACTATACTATGTGCTATTGAAGATGATACATCTCATTCTGTAAAGAAGTGTAAAATTATTTTCTAATATTCCTCAAGTTTTTTCTTTTCTAACAAGTAGGGTTTGCTTTTAAACTTTTTCTTCAAACCAGTCAGGGCTAAGAAATTAAGACTCAGTTTGATAGTGCTTAAGACATAGATGACAGCAAAATGGAGATGGGATTTGCACATACAATAGATGGCTTTTCTGTCTATCTGTCATCTACCTGTCTATCTATTGATCTAACTGAAAGTGAGAAGAAAACAGAAAGATGCGTTGGTACAGGCTTTAGCTTATGTTAACAATCAGAGCATGGATTCAAGATATCTAGAGATCTTTTACTTCAGCAGCTTCCATCTGCTGGAGTCCTTATCTACACACAGTGTGCTAGCCCATACTCTAATCATCCTCCTATGAGGAAAGGCTGAGAGAGTTGGGGTTGTTTAGCCTGGAGAAGGCTTCAGGGAGACCTTATTGCAGCTTTTCAATACTTAAAGGGGGTTTATAAGAAAGATGGGGACAGACTTTTTAATATGGCCTGTAGCAATAGGACAAGGGGTAATGATTTTAAACTGAAAAAGGGTAGATTCAGACTAGATATAAGAAAGAAATTTTTTTATGGTGAGGGTGGGGAAACACTGGCACAGGTTGCCCAGAGAGGTGGTAGATGCCCCATCCCTGGAAACATTCAAGGTCAGGTTGGATGGGGCACTGCGCAACCTGATCTAGTTGAAGACGTCCCTGCTCATTGCAGGGGGGTTGGACAGGATGACCTTTAAAGGTCCCTTCTGACCCAAACCATTCTATGATTCTATGATTCTTTGATTTTATGATTTTATGATTCTATGATTCTTTGTTTGTTCTTTGGGCATACTTTTTTTGTGATATATGGAGAAGCCTTGTTCTGTCTAAATTTGGAGTACCTTATGGAATACAGAGATGTGAATTAGGAAGTTATACTCAAAATGTAGTCAATGCTAGGCGCATAAAATTGTGTCTATAAGAAGTTTATACAGAGTAGCAAGAGTTGCTCTCTTTGCTGATCAGTAATCAGATTCACAATGTTATCTGGAGTTGAAGTCAGCAGACCTTTGCTACAAAAGCTAGCAAAAGAATTGTCTTTCTCTTTCAGTTTTGTAATTAAGCTATGATTGGTTTGTCCAGCTGAGGTAATTATCTGCTAAATTTTTGGCATAGAGCATAACAATATTCTAAGGTGGTTAAATTATCCATATTGTAAACAGGGAGACCTTAAAAGCCTCCAAAGGTTCCTTATTTTAGATACATGAGCTAGGTGGATTGAATCTTCATATAGAATAATAATAATAAAATTTTTAAAAAATATCCCCTATCTTCTTTTGCATGTATTAGCTATTGTATTGAGTGTTAGGGTACTTGACTGTATTGGCCATTTTAATGAGGATAAATTCCTCAGCAGTCATATTTTAGAAAGATTTGACCCTACCTCTAAATTTGGAGAACATTCTGGATGCTTAATTGAGTCCTCTATCTGACAGAATTAGTAACTCCAATAGATATCTGCAAGAACAAAATATATTGGAATGGGGACTTTGCAGTCCATCCTATTCTACTTCATTTAGTACAATTACATTATTTGTTACCTCAGAAAGAAAACCAATTACAATGATTTTCTTCTCTAGAAGGTAAAGCATTTACCTAACAGTGATGAAATTTGGGTTGCAGACCGTAAGCACTTGTATCATGTTTCCTTTCTTGAGAAATTATATTTTGCAACAAATAAGGCTGCCAGAGCCAATATTTAAGGAAAAGCAACGAGTCAATGTGTAGCATAGTTATTAGATCCAGACCACTAATAGTCAACCAAGTCAGATATGTCAGAAACTATGCTTTGCTCAGCAGTGGAACAAAAATGCCTAGTGTATTTGCTAGATGACTGGAATGTGAGGTCTGAAAAGAGCAAAGAATTAGAGTTTAATCGTCAGGGGTTGTTACTTATGTTCAAATAAAGATTTTACATTTATAAAGGAAATTGTAGTGCTGTAAAGAGTAAGAGTCTGTGACCTGTGACTGATGCAGGTGAAGAGAGTACACCACAGGAAGTATGAAAACAAAATGGTATATAAGAATTTCAGTTATTTCTATGATCTTATTTACCTAGTTATCTAAGCAGTAACGTTAATTAGAAGCTGCATATTTTTCAGATTAACTGATTAAATGAGATCTCTGCGTGCCTTTACTAGGAGATTATTAATGATGTCATATCATGTAAAATGTTCTCTTCATAAGTATGCCTGAATTCGTCAGGTGTGTTTAAAAAAAACAATTCCTGTAATTTTGTTTTTTCTAATGAATCAGTAGAATTTATTTAGCATTATTATTTCAAGTTCTGAATAACCTTTTAATTTTACAAATTCAAAGCTTGAGTTTCTTCTATACATGTGTGAATGGTGTGTACCACCTGCACCTGTTTCACTTGATTTCCTTTCTCTTCAACAGAAGTGGACAGATTCTTCCAGAGGTTTTATAGAACCAGCSATTCTGGGTCCTCTTCTATTTCTCTCCAGTGGTCTTTAGTGGCCGTGGGGCTGGGGTGATGCCCTATGGAGAGTAATCAATACTGAAAGTTAAGATTAGCTTTTCTAAATACACTATTTGCTAGCACTGAACACTGTTCCAGTATAGATTTGCAATTAGATAGAGAGTACTTTTTTGTGTGATATAAAATTATTTGACAATATTTTGATGTATTGGGTTTACATGGCAAGGTTTTGGTAGCTATGGAGAGCTGCAGGGGTGGGTTCTGTGAGAAGAGGCCAGGGGCTGCCCTGTGCTGGACACAGACAGTTCCAGCCGGCTCCAACAGACCCATCACAGGACACAGCTGAGCTCCTCAGCCAGGATGGTGGCACTTCTGTGATAACTTATTTAAAAAAAGGAAAAATGCTGCCTGGCAGTGTGAGGAGCAAGGGAAAAAAAGTATGAGAAACAGCCCTGTGAACACCAAGGTGAGAGAAGAAGGAGGGAGAGGAGGTGTGCCAAGCACTGGAGTAGATATTCCCCTGCAGCCCATGGAGAGGACCAAAGTGGAGCAGGTACTTCCCTGCAGGGCATGGAGAGGACCACACTGGAACAAATATCCACACTGCAGCCTGTGAAGGGCCCAYTCTGGAGCAGACTTCTCCTGACAGGAGCTGCAGTCCATGCAGAGGACACATGCTGGAGCAGGCTTATCCCGAAGGACTGCAGTCTGTGAGAAGGACCCACACTGGAGCAGGGGAAAAGTGTGAGGAGGAAGGAGTGGCAGAGAGGAACTGTTAAAAACTGACCATAACCTGTAATCCCACATCCTCCCTGTGCTGCTTGGGAAGCAAGGGGAGGAGATAGAGGATTTGGGAGTGAAGGATGAAGTTGAGCCTGGGAAAAAGTGGTGGAGGTGGCAGGAAGGTGGTTTAGTTTTTGTCTTTGTTTCTCACTACCCAACTCTATTTTAACTGGCAATAAATTAAATTATTTTTTCCAAAGTCGAGTCTGTCTTACCTGTGATGGTAATTGGTAAGTCATCTCCCTGACTTTATCTCACCCCATGAGCTTTTTCATCTAATTGTCCCATCCTGTGGAGGTGGAGAAGTGAGACAGTGGCTGAATGTGGGGGTCTTGCAGCCGGCCAAGGTTAACCCACCACATTGGGGAAAAAGACCGCAACAGAGAATGGAAAGAACAAAAGACTTCTAATTTTGGGAAAATACTTGTATTTCTTTAGAAGAGACTTGGCTTCAGCTAAATAAGTGAAACCCTCTGACGTGTTTCCTTGGTGGTGACAAATTTTCTTCAGAACTTGTTATCATGTATGTGGGAGGGAAGGAAAGAGGATGAATAAGCCTTTTTTAGACTTACTATGTAACCGAGTTTGCAAAATGAAAGATTGCATAGATGACTTGAAAGACCTTTTCCATTTCCAGAATGGACCTAGAATTAACTTCTCTTACTGTAGTAAAAAAGTTCATGATTGTCCCAGATTCAGCTCTCTTACAAGATCGTGATAAGATGCAGGCATCTCATAATGCCTTAGAGGTTGCCTGATCTGTTTGACACACTTAAAAAGTGCCAGATGAGTATGACTAATAATTTTCTTTAGAAAAAAGCTCATAGGTTATTCTTAACTTTTAACACATATTACAAGAAATAGTGGGACTTTTTCCCATAAGTACTCCAAATTAAGCACCTTACTATGTTGAAGCCTATGTGGTTTTCTCTACCAGCTTCTAAAAACTGATGTGAAGATAAACAGAGACTGAATGTTCATAAATTACAAATTGGCACAAATTATTTTAGAAACAAAAATACCCCAACCAACCAACTGAACAAAAMCCAAACAAAACCCCATATGAATTTGAGTAAAAATTTCCAAAGAATAATTTTATTATTCATTGTATTCATTATATTTCAGTCATACTTTCAGTGAAAATGTCATATTTTGCTACTGAAGGAAACTTCTTATTAGAGAAAGGAAGACATGTGAATTCACCAGTAATCTCTTACTTAGAGCATTGGTCTGAAGAATTTCAGCACAGGACCTTGAATCTGTATCTCAATGACTAGGCTAATACTCGTGCAAAATTATTGGAAAGGTCTTGGTTTTGTATGGTATGAAACAGGTTAAAAAAAAAAAAAAAAAAGCTGGACAGAAAAAGCATTCTTTATCCAGTCTTTAGGTAAGCAGTATTTACATCAAACGGGGCAGGGGGGGAAATCTTTGATGGGTTTTAAAAATTCCATACTGCTTGCAAGAAATCACGTGCAACAGCTGGCATATTGGCCTGTGCCTGCCTCTTCATATTTTCATTGCCTTGCATTGACAAGAGAATAATTTAGCTGTGTTTATTCACTTTTCTTCTTTCTCTAGTGTGTTTTTTTTTTCTCTACTATACTAATTCAACACTGCCAAATGCTAACAAAAATAAACCTGGTAAAATGTTTTGTATATTTCTGTCAAGGTAAAAAAGCTAAACTAGAAACATTTCTTTGAGTTATGAAGAAAGGAAGGATTTTGATTTGATTATCTATGGTAGCTACTTAATTTAAATATTTYTGTTGGTCTTAATGAATTAAAAAAATCAAATATGGAAGAATGCCAAGTTACATTAAGGAGAAGAATGAGAGGAACGTGTTCTGTCTAGTCAACCCACTGAAGAACTTTTATGCTATGCATTTGACTACATATAAACTTCAGTGGCATCAGGGGGAAATAATGACATTCCCAGAAGCCATTAAGTGAGAAACTATACTATGTATTAAGTTCAGAGTACAGTACTTATTTTAAACTGCTTGTATAAAGTGGTTCATTAAAATGGGCTTCAATAGGAGATACAGAAATTTATGATAGGCACTGGGGGATGAAAAATCTAAATGTGAAGACTGGTAAATAATGCAATAAATTGTTTAGGGAGTTTCTATTCCTTGTGATCTTTAAAAAGAATTTTGATAAATACTTCCCAGATATGGCAAACTATATACAATTCTTTGGATGATGGAATGCAGAAACTGAGTTTTTTTCTTCTTCCTCCTCCCCACCTAAATTTTTTATGGAAGGATCACCTGACTACTTGTGAGTAAAAAATCTCTGGTCTTTCTTGTTTTTCTTTTTCTTTTTTTTTTTTTTTTTTTTTTTTTTTTTTTTTNTTTTTTTTTTTTGGGCTTTTTTGGAGAGTAGAGGCAATCAATAACTTATTTAACATTTAATTAAGAATATTGTTCTTTTAGAAAAAAAAGATAACTTTATTGTTATAGGTTTTTTGTTTGTTTGTTTGTTTTTTTAAATAAAATGATAGTAATAAACCCAAGTTGACCTGTTTCTTGACAGTGTCTCTTTGGCAGACATTGTCAGATACTTGAGAATAATGTGTAGATCTAAGTGCATCTGGAAAGAGAGTTGTCACAAAGAGGTTTTTGTACCAGGTATTTCAGGTTATTAACTAAAATGAATTAAATAAGCCTCTGGAGGTACCTGTCTCTCCCATCTGACTGTGGAAGGAGCTTACATAGCTAGTTTAGGCAATATGCCTAACTCTAAGACAGCTGAAATTACAAGAAATGAGTAGTATTCTACTTGTGCGTCATCTACAATGAAATACAACTTTTTTCTTTTCTTTTTTTTTCTTTTTTTTTTTCCATCTGGGGAGTCTCAGTAAAGCTGTACATCTCAACTGCTGCATGAGAAGTTTGATTTTGACTCTGTAGAGTCATAAGGGAAAAAATACATACAGATATTAAACCAGAATCCTGATCAATGATTCTGACAAGAACTAATTATGTACTGCAAAACAAATGGAAATAAACTACACATGACTCCCATGGTACACTTAAGAAAATTCAGCACCATTTGTGGTTTCATATTATTGTCAAAACCAACAAATCAAAGAGATTTCCTTTACAGGTTTTCCTTTACAGGAAAACAGAATGTGAATGAGTTTTGATTCAGACTTTATGTGCACAATTAATTATTTTCTTTAAAATTAATTATTTCTCCAGGAAGGTTGCTTAACAAGATATGTCTCCCTTGGCTGACTTGAATGTTGAGCTTTAATCTCTATATCACTTTATATGTCATGAACAAAATACATAATAATTTGCAAAGAAGTAGACCAAACATTGATGAGAAGGCAGATGCTAGATATTCAGTAGTTTCTGCTTTCTTGTGTTTCAGTACTAATTTTCAAATCTACCTGCATATATTACTTTGAGACAAATTGCAAAGTTTTAAATGTGAGAAAGTTATTTGTGATGAATAAAAGATAAGAAATTTATAACTAGAAGAATTAGTAATGAAACAGAGAAAGAGTACACTGCTTTGAAATAAAATTAGGCAAGAGCTTTAGTTATTTGCCACCTTACAGCTACTAGGAAAATAAAAATCCAAATATAGTAAAATTTACCAGAGACTTATATTTGGAAAAACAATAATGCAGTTTCAGCCTGGTGGCTTCAGTGACAGCTGTGAAGCCCAGCTAAAAGCCATAATGACTACATTTTGGAAAGAGACCCCTTAATGAAGCATATTGATAAATGATGCACGAGAACGTGCAGATATTCTGTTCCGATAGTACGTTTGTAATAAGGGGAGGTCAGTATAGTCAGTAATGCATTTATTGCTCAACTATCAAATGGTCCTCCACATAAATTCCTGCAGTTATTAACTAATTGCCAACAGTCATCAAAAATCACAAAGTAGTATTTATGGTCTCTCACATACATTTTCTTATTCTGAGAGAATAGGGAAAAAAGAGCTTTGTAATGAAGACAGAATTTAATTTACAAAAGATATCTTAGCATAAGGGAAGGAGGGAGGAATTTATTTGTCCTAAMACTAGCCACATGCTAAGGTAGCTAATCTTTGGTAGAATTCTTGGATTGCTCAAGTCAGTAGATACTCTCAAATGCCTCTCTTAGGGTTGGGTGGATCACCTGGGGAGCTTGAGTAGTTGAAAATAGATGCCTAAAAATTTAATTGCTCAAGTTGGATCAATCCTACTTTAAAGGTGAAACAGGTGTAATGATTAAATATCTTCCTATGTATCTTGGATATTTAAGGATTCAAACACCTACACCTTTGTCTATTACTTCTTGGTAGTCAGCTAAAAATGAAAACTGTTGGTGCAGAACATTTCCTGAAAGAATTACTGACCATAAATTTATAGTAATTAACTTATTGAGTGCCTGTAGTGGGTGTACATGGCCAGGTTTTGGTAGGGGGAGTACTGCAGGGGTGGCTTCTGTGAGAAGAGGCCAGGGGCTGCCCCATGCCAGACACAGTCGGTTTCAGCCAGCTCCACAATGGACCCACAGGAGGACACAACTGAACCCATCAGACGAGCTAGTGGAACCTCTGAGAAAAGATAGAATCATAGAATCACAGAATCATAGAATCATAGAATGGTTTGGGTTGGAAGGGACCTTAAAGATCATCTAGTTCCAACCCCCCCCGCCATGGGCAGGGATACCTTACACTGGATCAGATTGCTCAAAGCTTCATCCAACCCGGCCTTGAACGCTTCCAGGGAGGAAGAATCCACAACTTCTCTGGGCAACCTGTTCATATCATTTTAGTATTCTACTTTACTTCATGATGCTATTAATATGTTTGCTGACAGTTGTGGGACAGCAAATTGTGTCACTGAGACAGAAAAGAGTGCTGGAGATGGGACGAAGAGCAAAAATGTCTGACAATATTTGCGTTGAAAGAGTGTCTTACAACACCATGATTTGWAACTTCAGCAGGTGCTTTAGCTTAAACTCAGGAGTATCTTGAGATGCAATATCACAAACTTAGTATGAGATCCAGTTACAATATCTTGTCTTTAACAGTTATGTGTATTGCCATGCTGGCCCAACTGGACATTCATTTCTTCTTTTAGACAGTTTTTGTTCAATGATAWACAGGGATGAAGAATCCTTAAAAAAATCAATTTATTCAGTAAACGGTATTGGAGAAAAAATATTTAGCTCTAATCTTAAGGGCATGATTAGACTCATGGCCATTCATAAAACCACTTACACTTACCTGAAAACAAGGTTAGATGCATCTTCAACTTGAATTACAGTCATTTAACCTTTTTGGTAATCTGGAGGTATCTTCCAAATGGCACATGATTAGCTGATTTAATTCTATTTTAGAAACTTGTATTTCCCCTTTTTGCCTTTTCTTTTCCATACCTAACATATATTCTTCTTGTGAGAAAGCACAATTTCCATATAATTCAATCATTTTGTTTCTTTTGTAGGATTTGGGTATAAAATATTTCTTTTAATCTATATTATAAGCTTTTTTATGAATGTGCAGCTTGTTTGGGGAGTTGCTCTTTTTTTCTTTCTTTTTTTCTTTCTTTTTTTTTTCTTTTTTTTTTCTTTTTTCTTTCTTTTTTTCTTTTTCTTTTTCTAATATCCTGAATCTAAAATAATATCTTTGAGATTTGAGATAAAAATGGGATGAATAGCATAGATGTGACTGTGGAAGAGAATAGGGAAAATGTTTATTTTTTATTTTTTTTTCCCTCCGGCAAGAACAAAGCATTGCATAATGGTTTCTGACTGATTTCTCAGTTTCAACCAAAGGTGATAGGAAGAATACTATCTCATTGATGGATTTCTCCTATGAAAGTGCAAACTCCCACTAGAGAAAAACAATTGTATGCCATCAGCTGGGCAGGACTGTCATGAATAAGCTTCTTGGATTTATTCCAAAATACCATTGGACCCACTGGAAATCACCACCAAATTATCATTCTGCAAAATAAACAACAAAGTCAAGAAAGTGAGATACTTATTTTATCTACTTATGCTTATTCTTACTTTTGGGGGGGGGGGGGGGGAAGGTCAAACGTTTACTTACAAACTCATTTCCAGTAGAATCTTCAGCAAGTTCAGTACCTTATTAAAAACTTGCAAGTAATAGCTGAGAAACTAATTAAAGCCTAAGGGATACAGAAATCACTGTGTATAAATATCTAATTATTCAAAGTGTTTTTAAAGTATCCAAGTAATGCATCTTGTTTCTCTTGTAATTACAAAATTTTCACAGAAGCAACAACAAACTAATATTCCTGTACTGTGCATTTTATTCTAAGAATGTTGATCTCAAATGAAAATGTCTATGCCTCCTCCTTTCTATCTTTTACAAGAGAAAGTTGGATATTAATCTCATATTGTGCTTCCCTCCATGTCACTGATTTAAAATCTAATACTATGAAGATCACAGATTAAAAATGCAGAAAAAAATCACCATAATAAAACTTTTAGCTATTTTTTCTGCAAAAAAATATATCTATCAAGAAAGGCACTGAAACACAACTTTCTAGCAAGATTCAAAACCTGCAATAAATAACCAGCAAGCAGAAAATCCTGGTCCATGCTCCCCAATAAAAAGAGAAATGTAGGAATTATGCTGCATTAGTCTTTTTAAATTGGCTTCCCAAATACCGCTGTAGTAGTTGTTCACTGGTGCATTTGCTCTGAAAACACTGTGCTTACTTACATATGTGGCATAAAAAAAACCCCTTTTATGCAGGAGAGTGTCGTGAATGAGTGGTTTTGAGGCCGCTTAAAGAATCACCAGCAAAGGTATTAGTGATTTTAATAGAAATTTATAAAAGCGCAACTTAACAGAATTCAGTGGCAAGGTTCACTCTATTACTCATTACATGGACTAAGTATACACAGGGAAAATCGTGTCAGAATTGAGTTGGAATGATTTACAGGGAGGCCGAGGACAAAAAGGGTAAGGAAGACACTCCCATTGAGTCACGAGGTTCAGAGAAGACCTGGCTGGATCCAATCTTAGTCTCAGACTTGGACAACGGTTTGTGTCTAATACAAAAGGAATAACGAGACCCTTCCCTTGAGTCACGAGGTTCAGAGTAGACCCCCTTGCTTTCTAAACTCCTTCTCAAAGAGGAGTCTAGGTGTGGCTGGATCTACCCCTAACCTCAGACCTGGTCAACGGTTTATGCCTAAGGGATTATAGGTGTTTAGCAGCAACCTAAAGTTCATTCACAGTTTTAAGGTAAATCATAAGATTTTAACAGCACTTAATCAGTGACTAATTTAGCAGTTACTAAGTGAGTTAATCAAGTTTACTACAATTACTAAAGTGACTTGATTACAGATAGTGCTTATTACTGGTTATCTAAATCAATACACACAAACACACACACACACGAGATCTAGATCAATTCACACATAAGGGCCCAAAGCTAGATAAATTTATAAAGGCCTAAAGTTAGATAAATTTATAAAGGCCTAAAGCTAGATAAAGGTACCTGTTAAAAATTCCCCTAGAGTCTYGTGAAATACATTAAATGTCTTGGCATTTCTCAACGGGCGAAGGGTGGAGCTTCGAGGACTGTCTCGGCCGAGGAGTGTTTCAGCCCAGGTTCCGACGGTCCTCTGAGTATCACAAACTCGAGAGTTTGTGAACTCTGAGAGGCGTCCCACTCAGAGGGAGACTCTGGGCGCAGCCCGCTGCGGTCCAGGAGAGCTCAAAGGGTCTCACTTAGGACCACTGCTTATAGGTTCGCAAGATGATTGGCTTTAGTCATCTGTAAACTTCTATACTGGCCACAGTCCAAGGTGGTAGTTTCAGCAACAATGGTGCCGTTCTACTCGGGTTACGACTCAGATAGGGGTGTCAGGGGATGACGAATTATCCCCAATTTTGTCCCCCACCTGGGTTAGGTAACAGGAGTTCTGGTACGGTCAGTGCCGTTCCCCCACTTCAGCCATGCAAGAGTTCTGGGTATAGTCAAGGGACGCTTCACCCCCCAGCCCATTACACAAAGGCTCATCGGGAGTTTCTGAGATCATAAAGTGGCCCAGGAGAGAGCGGCGGGGAAGGAATGCACCACCACAGAGAGTCATTCACTATTATTTTAGAAGTTGTTTGGTTTAGTATAATTTAAATATGTTGCCCTATTGAAGAAAAAAGTCACTGACTTGTGGCTGAAACTAAACTCACCTGCAGTGGTAAGTTGCATACCTTTTTGTGCCTTACTGTCTAAATTGGAGACTTCTTACAGCTACTGTGGCTCCAGGTTGGCCCCGACCCAAGGGAACTCAGGGCAACGCAGTCTCAAACCTGCCTGGAGTCCAGTTATGGCTAGAGCATGGGCTGGACTCGGAAATTGGTGATAGCTATGATTCCAATCACACATACATTGGTTTTGGACACATTCCTAATGCTACAGACACTTTTACTGGCTTGCATCATGCCCCTGTAAGATTCTTATTCAGGTAACTCCTACAAAAGTCTGAAGATTTCAGATTCATGTTAGCGATATTTCACAAATTGCAAGCTAGCAAAAGATGGCATATTGCACAATCTGAGAAGTGAAACACTAGTCCTTTGAAATCACATATATTTTACGGATTGCGTTCTGAATTTCAGCCCAAGAGTGCACCAACGACCATTGAAAGCAAAAAGATTTCTCTGCATAGATTTTACTAAGCTGGTCCCAAGACAGGAAATTTGATGGCCAATAGAGATGTTGTATATATTAAATATATTTTGTATGTGGTAAAATGGGACAACTAAGTATATAATAATGATAAGAATTCATTTAAAACTTATTTATTTTTAATTTTTTTCTTCTTTACCTACAGACTTTACATTGGGGAGTTCTAGGTTCACCTATCAAATTCTGGAATAATCAACATCATCAGGATTAATATAGCTTCTCTCCTCATGGGAGTTTTGTTCAGATCAATTCACTGATGTTCAGGATATATTAAAATTTTTCACTTTCTGTACTTCATGTAATGGAGAAAATAGAAAAGGACAGACTCAAAACTGTCTACAGTACTTGAGAGGGAAAAATACAGAAACTAACAGCCTTACAACCAACACAAGTTTCTTATCCATGAAACAGTATTACAAAACATCTCCCACATTCAGGTCACAATTCTTCCACAACTTTTCCCCTTGGGGCATTTTGATCACACACTTGCAACCCTGAAACAGTAGGATCTGAAGGAYTTACCAGGCTACCTGGTTCCAAAGCTGATTAATCCCTAACTTTCCATTAAATACTGATCACGTGAGCTTGAGCATCTCTACTGAAAATAATCTCTGCAAGAAAACACCATAACATAGTCTCCATGGCCTTACATTGATTGTCAGTAGACAGAAAGATCAACTCAGACAGGGACCCTCATGTCAGGTGTTCCCTGAAAGAAACCAGTTCTCTCACACTAGAATTAACCCCTTTAAATATTCCATGCCCATAGATCTTTTCAATGATTTAAAGGGGCCCCAGGGACTTACACATGCAGAATTACACCAAATGTCACAGAAGCTACATTTAGGCGTAACACCAGCATTCTGAATCTGCCTAAATTTGCAAGCGAATGTCTTTTGATAATATGAGTAGTTCAAATTACGTAAAAGGAGAATCAAACCCCATTCTGATTATCTGAAATAACAGATATCCCCAGTCCCAAATTCAGTGGGAACACAGGGGCAACACAAATTTGTAAAAAAATACGTCTTATCTGAAGCAAAAATAGTGAGACTCTAATGCAGCAGCTTATCTTTGAAATTATTAAGTAAGGAGACAGTGAAAAAATTCATTTCATGAATTTTGGCACAAGCCCATGCATCAGGGTTTTAGTGTATCTTTTCTAGTTCAAGTCTATTCGTAAGTAAAATTTATCAAGAAATATTTCAATGAGCTGAAAAAAAGCAAAAGCTCTCAGTACAATTTGCATTTAGCTTAGGCACCAAATGCACATTATCATGATTTATCTTTTTGACATGAGTGAAATGTTTCACGTGAATCCAATTCTCAGATGACTGCAATATTTCCACATACYCTTAGCAAGGAGAAATGGGAATTAAAATTTCATAGTGCATTTACCAGTCTTGTTGAATACTTCATTTTTCTTAAAAATAAAAAAAGTCTTTTAGTAGAGCAGAGAATTATGTTTTGTCTCACTAAGCAGACCTGGTAATCTTCTCCTTAATATTTCATATTTCTATTTCTAAAAAAACAGTAGAAAACACTTTGGTTTCACTCCTCTTCCATGTAGAAAACAAGCTTTTTTTTTTTCCTTTTTTTAATAAAATATATAAAAAGAATAATGAAGGTATTTAATCTCTTGTTGTCTTCTTGAAGTTTTTGGTTATCCATTTGAAACACAGAGGCCCTTTTCTGACACTTTATGTCACACAGAATTATTTTTTATCATGTGGTTGCTTCTGCTATACTGTGAAATTCAGACTTATAACATGAATTTAGGTAATAAACAGGGCATGACCTTGGTGGAATGAAAGCGTTACGCCTCTTGCAGAACTGTGAATAAAAAAGACGTTATCAAGTACTTACAATTAATTGCAAATCTTGTATTTGAACCAATTGTGAAGGAAAATATTTAATGGTATTGTTTATAAACATACTTGATATTTTTGTATGCAAAATAATTTTTTTCTTCTAAGAGAAAAATCATGAAGTCTTTCAAAAAATATGATAATTGCTCTATATAATGAGTAAAAAAGAATCCCTTGTCCTTTTGTCTCTTGTGTACTTACACATGAGAGAGGGAACTGTTATTCACTGGTTCAGTTTTTGTTGACATTACAGGAAAAAATGTTTGACTTCAGTGATATTTCAGTRAAAATTTGAAAGAATTTTCAGTGAGGAACAAGAAGGTTAGTCACTTATTAATCAAACAACTTTATTTGCAAATGTTAAGGGATCTTCAGAGGCCATAATGAAATCTCTGCTGCTGCATTATGTGCCACATCCTCTCTGACTCCCTACAAATGTTCTTGTAAGATCCTGCAATTATTAGAAACACTTGTGGCCTCCCTTGGACAGCCACCCACAGAAAATCAGAGCAATTTACGGGACTGCTAGTAGGGAAAAAATGTGTTAGCTAAGGAGTCTGTGCAAAGTTTGTCTCATTTGTTCTAGACACCTTTCTCAAATTTAAATACTTTACTTTCAGACAGCTAAGCTTCTTTAAAACAGCTCTTATCCTGAAGTCCCTAAATTCAGAAAGGAAGAACAGGGCCTAACAGTTTTCTCTATCCGAAAGAGATAGTAAGGAACGGTGAGAGAAAATGCTGAAATATGAATATCGGCTACTGCAGTTCATATTTGTGAGGTACAATGGGGATGCCAGCTGCCAAGAAGTTTCTGCTTCCCCATAAGCACAGCTAATATGTGTTGTTTGTAACAAGTGCAAACTGTTATCTGCTGCACTCCAAGATTTTTTTTTTTTTGCCATTATTCGTTTCTAAGTACATTTCTTCCCCTGTGTTTTTAGGTAATAATATTCAGAATTATTTGCTGACCCTTTTCAAAAGCTATTCATTTCAGACACGCTCAGTTCACAGTACTTTGTTATCCATGCTGCTTTATGTCTGCAACAATTTCCTTGAAGTATCATAGTATTATTTATTGCTTGCTGAGCATTTAAGCATTGATTTTCAGAAAATCTTTAAGCTTAGTAATAGGATCCTTTTCATATGTATTCAGTTACCACAGATAGGGACAACATTAGAATCTCATTAGAATAAGTTTATAAAATAAAACAATTGTGAGAGACAGTCTAGAGTGGTTCAAAGTAATTGCGTAAAAGTTAACAATTACTTTAAAAGGATGACAATAAAGAAAAAAAGAAATAAGAAGTTGAAGCAGTTACATACTTAACAAAGGAGATTATAAAAAGTGGAATATTCTCTTTCATAAATGGAACATAAAACCTGACAAGGAAAATATAAAGCTATAAGACTGTACAAAAAAAGATTTTCATGAGCAACTTGCTACAGGCATTAAAACTAATATTAAAAACTTCTTCCAGCACATCAGAAATACAAAATTTTCCAGAAAGCTGACAGGGGTGATAGATGATCATGTCAAAAATGGAACACTAAAGGAAAGATAAAACATAATAGAAAAGCTAAATGAATTATTTGTATTAGCATTCACAGCAAAGGAGTTTAGGGAGATTCTTATTCCACATTCTGTCTTTATAGGGGAGAACCTAAGAAAATACCACACACTAACATGTTAATAGTATACTTTTAGAACAAATAAATAAAAGGCATAGAACTAAATTATTTCAATCAAAAGTTCTAAAAGAAATCAAATATGGAATTACCAAACTGTTAACTGGTATGTTAACTATCATCTAAATCGGCCTTATTTTCAGGTAATAGGGAGGAGGCAAGTAAGAAAATGATTTTTAGAAAATGCTTCAGTGTGGATGTGGGGAAAAGACTGGTGGGGAAAACAAGGAAAATTGTTTTAAAGTGTAATACAAAACAGAATTTGTACATAAATGGAGAAATAGAATATGTGGGAAGAATCAACACTGATTTTTATATCAAGAGGTTATGTTTTAATAATCTTTCAGAGTGCTCTGAAGGAGTCAATAGGCATTCAGATAAGCTTGATATTATTGATAGAATGAACTTTGATTTTCAAAAAGCTTTTGACTTTGAAAGTTACTCTCCCAAGACACTTTAGGGAATTAAACTACTGTACGATTTATTAGATGTAAAATTTATTGCCTTTTCACAGATTAGTAATGCTATTGCAGGAAACAAAGGGAAAGAATGGACAAGTTTTGCAATAGAGAGAAGCATTAGTGGTGATCTGTACTGAAAATTGGCCTGTTCATTATACCTGTAAAATGATGTAAAAACTGCCATGAATAGCAAGGATAGTTCTAATATTACAACAGCAAGTGTGTTCTAATATTACAACGTTTTCAAAGTAATTAAAACTAAAGTAAACTATGATAAAATGAGCTGATGAGAAGAAATTGTCATGAATTCAAATGATGGATATATGGAGAAAAACCTTTCTAACTGCACCTACCTTAGTGATGGACTTTAAAACTGCATTTGTACAATTAAGGCTATATTGATGTAGTTAAAAAAAGGAGGAATGAGATGAAGTGCTAGAACCCTGACTGTTAACTTATTCTCAATCTTTGTTTTGGACCTTTTTTAAAAAAAAAAAAAAAAAAAAAAAGGAGGGGGAAAAAAAAAGCTAGTTCTAAGCATTGTAATGTGATGGTTTTGATGTTATTTATCTTTGGAGCTAGGAATTTGAACGTTGCTCTACTTCATTTAACAATACAGACATGGTCAAAATCAGTTAATATTCCTCAGAAAGATATCTTACAGATATCCTAGATAGTTCTATGAAAGCATATGCTTAATCATTGGCAGCAACAAAAAGGACGTAAGAATCAGGAGTTTCTAGTTAAGTAATAGACAAATAGCTATGCCACTCTGCATTTTCATGTGTCATCCTTTAATCCCATGTTTCATTCAAGGCAACTCATCTCAAAAGTAATTTAGTAAAACTGAAGATATAAAGTAGAGGCAACAAGGATATTTGAATGTATATTATGGCTTCCATATGATATGAGATTAAAATGAATTAACATAAGAAACAATTGAAATAAAATGTGATTATAGGTCATAAAATTATAACTAGCAGAAACAAGGTAAGTAGGAAAAAATTGTTTATTATTTCTTCTAACRCAGGAGTTAGGGGACCATGTAAGGTTATCATGTTGGCAGTTAAAAAACAAACCAAAAATAGTGTTATGTCACATAACATATAATTGAATTCAATTCAAGTCATAAGATACTTGAATGCCAAATGTGTTTATGTGAGTTAATAAGAATGAYTACACAAAATCAGGATAGTGGATTACAACTTCTGGGCCTAAACCACAGAATGTCCACAGGTATAGCTGTCTTGTTCTTATACTCTTCTCCTGATCTCAGCTTCTGGCCTTGTCAGAAACATGTTACTGGACTAGATCGAGTTTTGGTCTCTTTCAGTATAGCTATTCATTTTACACACTGTAAAAACCTAGTATTTCTTCAATGTCAACAAAGAAGAAAAGTTGTGAGAATTCATTTTGAGAATCAATTTTCAATAATTTTCCAACTATAATGTCATGAATTAATAAAATGGATATGCTTGTTTAAAAGACCACATTGCAAGGCTTGCAGTATAGATTGAGAACTGCAGAAAGGTTAAAATAGAAGACTTCTCATTTAACAGTGTGTGATTTTTCTTTAACTTCAGAATTTGTATGTGACTTTCATGTGTGAACTTCCAGTGTAATTCCCAACTCTCAGTTCACCTGCATTTAATGCAGACCATCTCCCYTACATTTTGAGTTGACTATACCTAAAGCTGCTGTTTCTGAAATCCCAATAATAGGTCTGTGTACAAGCCACAGCCCAAAGCTTTGTCAAATRTAATAGACTTGAATAGGGGAGGGAGCTGCTGGGAGGAAACTGTTAAGCCACCCCATTATTTACAAAAAAGAAAGCTAATAGTATGTGTCTAGATCTGCTGCTTCTTTCACTGATTCCTTAACAATGGTCTGCATTACTTTTTCCCCTCCATGTCTCATCTGAAATCTCTTGCTCTGTCCTGCTAAGCAACTGTTCTGTTACCTTCCTTGAAATTCTGCTCCTTAAAGAGCTTAGGAAGAGATGGGAACAAAGTAGAGAGATATAGTGATGGCCTGAAACGCAGTTCCTGTTCACCATACTGTAGCCCAACAATTCCTGCCCAGTGGAACATGGTTGCACAGTCGATGCAGTAAGACAATGAACCTCACTTGAGCCAAGGGGCAGGAATGCTGCGTAAGGCAGGGCAACTGAGGCTTTTGACATAGTCTGTTTTCTGACTGATTCAGGAAAGTTAGAACAGGAATGCTCATTATCTTCAATAACATAAATGACTTCTCATAGAATCATAGAATCATAGAATAATTTGGGGTGGAAGGGACCTTTAAAGGTCATCCAATCCAACCCCCCTGCCATGGGCAGGGACAATCTTCAACTAGATCAGGTTGCTCAGAGCCCCGTCCAACCTGACCTTGAATGTTTCCAGGGATGGGGCATCTACTACCTCTCTTGGCAACCTGTGCCAGTGTCTCACAACCCTCAGAGTAAAAAATTTCTTCCTCATATCTAGTCCAAATCTACCCTCTTTTAGTTTAAAACCATTCCACCTTGTCCTGTCACAACAGGCACTGCTAAAAAGTTTGTCTCCATCTGTCTTATAAACCCCCTTTAAGTACTGATAGGCTGCAATAAGGTCTCCCCGAAGCCTTCTSTTCTCCAGGCTGAACAACCCCTACTCTCTCAGCCTTTCTTCAGAGGAGAGGTGTTCCACCCCCCTGATCATTTTTGTGGCCCTCCTCTAGCCTTTCCTCCACTTTTCACTTGGCTTCACCAAAGTAACATCACTACTTTCTGCTTAGGGCCTTACTGGTTTCCCTGTGATGAGATGTAGCACTTTAGACTTGCATTTCGAATTGTATTTTTTGAGTGAGCTGCACTAATTCTGCTTAAAAGATTGATCACTGTAACTACAAAGCATGATTGGGTTTATATTGYGCTTAGAGAACTGTAAATTAGAAAAATGCTTAAAAGAAACAACAAAAATATCAATTAATTAAAGATTAAGAAAAGAGAACAGTGAAAATGAAGAAATGTTTAAACAGATTCTCTCTTCTCAGATTAAAAAACAAAAAAAACAAACAAAAAAAGCCACCACCACCACCCCCAAACTGTTAAACAACAACAAACCATTAAAAAAAATTTCAGTTCCTTAACTGTTAGGTTAACATCTCTTGACACTTGATACAGCTAGCATTCAATAGACCTGCTAGTCTTTTTGAATAATGGCTATATTGTAATGAACTGTATCCTATTTTTTGTCAGATTTTTATTAGGATTTTTAATTGTTTTCATAGAGGATCAGAGGTTAATAAGAGCTTTATTCAATGGGTCCATTGTGTTGTTACACTGTGCCTATATTTTGTGCCTGTATGTGAAGTACATTGCACATCTTACACTGTTCTAGTTGTAGAAAAATTCTTAAAAATCTGTTTCTTCATGTCTGATGTGTGTTGCAGGACTACCTGTGTCTCTGAATTCCAAATAGGAAGACAAGCATATTCTCTGGCTTCACTGCCTATGCTACATAACTCACAAATTAATCTTCATATGGTTAAAATCTGATATGGGGGGGATAACCTGACAAAGCTTTCATGCTTAGGACTCTGGGTTGTGTTACATTTTGCCTAGATGGACTGAAAATGCCTTAGTCTTTAATTAAATATCTTTGCAGTATTTCTGTCTCTGATATTTCTCAGATTTTAATTCTCTCTCACTGCCCTGCCTGCCCCCCACCCCAAACTGTTCACAATGAAGACTCACAGTTAAGAGCTCTGGCTTACTGTAAAACATGCATTTTGTTTCAAATGCCTTTCAACTTTGTAGCAAGAATATGTTATCTTGGCAGTTTGAATGTGGTGCTAGTACAAGAGAGGAGAAGGCGTTTGCACCACCTCCGGTGCCCCTGCTCGTCAATTCCTCCCTCAACAGCTTAGTATTGAAGACATTAAACCCAAGCTGTGCAAGGGCAATTTTTTAAGTTCTTGTTTTGTTCAGTTTGGAAGAAGAGTTTCCCATAAGCTAGAAAAGTACCTTACTGACAGTGGTAGTTATATATCTTTCTCCCATTTCTACCCTGAACATGGAGAAAAGACTGATGTTTTCCTTGACAGCAATATGGTTCTTTGAAAAGTTTTGGCTTGTTGAGCCAGCTCTCTTTAAAAAAAAAAAAAAAAAAAAAAAAAAAAAAAAAAGTCAAATTTCAAAAAGATTTTCTGACTAACTCCATCAGAAAGTATCCTTTCCTCACTGCTGTACTTAGATTACCACTCACAGTGCTTAGAAGTTTCTCTCAGGCTTCTAATTTCACAAGATCAAAATTTGTTGGGCTTTACCCCTTCAAATGAAGGGATTATTTATGAAGAAAATCAAGGAAATTACTTGATGTTTCACCACCTACAGTATGAGAAAGTAGAGAAGAAATAATGTTGCACAGTGACCTGTCCTTTCTAACTGCTTCCTGAACACATGCATGCAAGTTTGTAACCACAGCCACCACCTCCATTGTCGTATTGTCACTCACCTATCACTGTAGAACTTCTTTCCAACAGTTGTAGCTGCAACCTACAGAGCACCCATTTGAAACAATTAGAGTAACTGTGCCTTGCTGTATCACTCCCCTCTTCCCACTCTCCGATGGTACTGAAAATCATTTGTACTAGAACTGAAGCACAGTGAATCAGCTGCCTCTTTGTTCATTCCTATCTTCTACCCCTCCACCTGTTTAGCAAGGCATATGTTGCTGGATATTACTGCATCAGCAGATGGAACTCTTTATACTAACTTGGTGAGACATAAATACTCAAATTTGTGAGCAAGAGTTCCCACTGGAGCACCAAGCCCCACAAGACTAAGGTCTCAAACGGAGCTTTGCTACTTCCAGTTGGGATAGCACAGAATTCATGAAACTTTGTCTATCTGACATATAAAATAGGTGATTTTACCATTAAAAAATAGCACTGCACCATTGCTTGCTTGAGACTTAATTTGATTAAGGTGTTCCCTTGGACCGTACAAGATAATCAGACTTCGATTGTAACTGTGTAAGTGTGCCAATTTATTTCCTTCTTGGAAAAGACTAATGGATAACATAATTGTGATAAACTGCTATGTAGTAGTATTTACTATCCTTCCAGATACTCACARAGACAAGGAATTCTCCAGAGAAGAATCATAGCTCAGTCACAAAAACCTTACAATCAGACTACCCTGGARATGCTGCATGTCTATTCCAATTCTCTTACATAGGAACTCATAAATACGGTTCTTGAACACCGGGAATGTGATGTTAATGGTGCGTATCWTTAGCAATATGATTAATAACTTAGTATGAAAATGGTAAAGGAAGATGAGGAAGATATGGCTTGCTGCTTAGTTCTTTTTGCAAAATATTGCAATATTTAAGAAACTCCAATCAGACTAAGGAACTTGGGACAGGGTGGATGATCAGAAGACTACTACTTTCTGTGATCCTCCATTTGAAATAAAATAAAAACGTGACATAGTTTCCTCATTGTGATGAAATTATAATCAAAATCTGTTCCAAATTGCCAAATTATTCCCCCAGCAATTCTGTGTTGGGTGCAGGACGATTTCTTCTGCTGAACTGATGAGAAGACTATGAAACAGAGCTATTCTTTCACTTCTGCCTCCTCACTGGTTTCATTGGGTCTGTGAATGTAATTCAAGGGCCAGTAGTGGGGCAGAAAAAGAAGGAGAAGTAACTAGTGGATATGTATAACGGTGAATTTGGGAGTGCTAGCACTCCACATTCAAAAAATTACCAGATGAGGATATGTTTACCTATTTACAAATACCTAAGTCTCCTATTTAACATAATCATATCAAAACTTAGACATATGGTGCATCTTCAAAAAGAAAACAGAATTTGTATAATCATGTAGACATGATTATGTAAAAAAAATACGCCTGGTTCACATCTATTATATTTCACTTTGATTTAAAGTTCAATGACAAACAGGAGTGCATTTTGCAGTGGCAATTAATCTAGATTTAAGAACAGATTTTGGTTCCTATTCTCAAGGCTACCTTAGACTGAACATACAAAGAATGTAAAATACTCAAAAAGAAAGTAAGTTTCCTGTCTGTACCAAGAGAGCAAATGTATACAGTAGCATTGTTTGTGCCAATAAAATTGACTTGGCTGCATTCCTTGCTGAAGGCAACCATATCTGCCAGCATATTAAATATCTAAATATAATATATAAAATTAATTGAGAAAAATGTCACTCTATAAAAAGGATTTATCCATGAAGCTCATCATTTAAGCTGGATGATTTGGATGTATAGGCATGACCGGTCCCAGTATCAACATTTTCATAACCATATAGAGTGACTGAAGAAACACAAGCAAAATGAAAATAGTTTGGTTTTTTTCAGCACTGTTCCCCTTCGCTTATGCCTTTTTTGGCAGTTCATACTGAAAACATGCTGTGGCTCCTCTGCAGCTGATGTATAGTGGGTAACTATGTCAAGATGCAGGGCAGCTGTGAGAGGTTGTGCAATTGCTGCAAGGGGAGTGGAAGGGAGCAGGAGCAGCTGTCGCTGCAACATTTGTCTCTTGTCAGGAATTCAGAGCAAACTGTATAAAACAATGTTAAAGATTGCTCTTTTGGCCTGTTTAATTTTGGATGCTGTAAAAACTCCTTATCTAYGCAGTTTACACAATCCCTGCCCAGAATGTCAGCTGTGCAACAATCTTCACTCTACTTCTCAAACTGCGACAAAGGCATACTGGAGGTATTATACCCATTGAGTTTATGGGAGTATTTCATTCCTATTGGGATGCTCAATCTATTATATGGAGTTTAGGATCAGAGTTTTCATGACTATCGTATTCAAATGTGAAGGCTAATACTTTTATGGTATTCAAAGATTTAACAAAAAAAAATCCAAAAGCAGTTCTAACAGAAATAACCTCGAACAAGAAGACACAAATATTCAAAGAATAGATTGATTGGTAAAAATGATTTGGTGTCACCCTCTTTCTACCAAAGCTATATTAACATTTGTTTGGTTTGGGGTTTGGTTTTGTGGGGGGTTTTTTTGGGTTTTTTTTGTTTTTTTTTTTAATTTTAATTTTCTGTGTCTATATACTCTGCCAACATTGCAACCATATTGACTTGAAGTAATTTTTTCAACTTTATCTTCAAAACACTGTATGTTTTAAGGTTAAAAATGCTAACATATTTCCCTTTTTCTTAGGAGCAGAGTCTAAAATCAAGTCTAAAGTTTAAGCATTGAAACATTTCATTAATAGAGAAAACTCCTACTTCAGTCTTCTGTCTGTTACTTGTTGCCATTTTTCGCTGAGCAAACAAAAGAAGCACTCTTCAAAATACCAGGAAGAGCAGTCAGTCTTTGTAATTTGTCTTTTAACTCTAGATACCCCAAGTCCATAATCTAGTGAGGACCAAGATGATTGTCATTACTGTAGCTTGATTCTCACTGTTAGACTGTGTTAGAAAAATGGAAACACAGGGGTAATGATAGTGCTTTAAATTTCCTGAACAAGGAGTAAGTTTCTTCCAGCAACCAAACATCTTGTAATTTTGTGAACCATTTTGCAAATGGTGCATGTATGCCATATCCTCACAAACAATCCTGAGGTAATTTTCAGTGTCTTTCTCTGCAAATTTATTTTAAAATTTAAGAGATCACTGCATTAGCAGGAACTGTTACCTAAAACTACCACTGCTTCGACCCACAACACATCTTYGCATGTCAAAATAATGTAAGTATTTTTTTTTCAGTCAGACTCATAGTAAGATGAACTTGGTCTCAGCTGTTTTTCTGATAGGAGTGCTTCTGGTGCAATGTCAGTGGGAAAACTCTGGGGCTTTTTCAATTCTAAAAAAAAAAAAAAAAACCAAAAAAACCCTAAAACCAAACAAACCCCAACAAGTTGGAAGGATGTGAATTGTACAGTTTACTRTGTGTCAGAATTAATTTGGTTTTAAACATTGTATAGCACACAGAGATAACAGTGGTTAAGATAACACATCTTCAATACAGCTTTCTGCCTTGGCATATGGCYGCTGTCTGTATTCAGTCAAATATCCAAATACCTTACCTATTAATATCCACTCCCAAAACATCTGACTTGCATTTAGCTGTCTAAAGGCATTTCAAGTTTTTTTCTTTTAACTCACATAAACATTAGTCTTAGTCCACCCCCTTCAGTTCACACTTTAGTATAAATTTTGAAGGAAATAGCATTTTAATATGTCATCCCATAACTATTGTAGAAAAAAGATGGAAAACAGGGAAGAAAACAGCTATTTTACACTGCACCTGCAGTATATTGATTTCTTTCTATACCAGATTTTATGGCATCCAGTAGTGTCTCTTCACATCTGCATTACAGAGGTCTACTCAGTATGTATGGGATACTGACAGTGAATGTTGGGTTATAGGAGATACTTAAATTGTAACTATGTGTAAATACAGGTAAGTGTCATGTGTAAGTATAAATGAGTGACATGGAGTCCTACCTTACTCTCAGTTTCCTCAAGTTGGAGACCAGTAACTCTTCCCATGATAAATTTAGCTGGGGGTCCCCTACTTACAGTTTTGGTAAATATGTAAATGCATGTGGGTACTTTCCACTGATTGAAGGAAGACAGACATTATGGAAGCTATCTCTTGAAATTATCTTAAAAAATATACCTATCTGGMTTTAAAATATTCTACCTGTGATTCATGTGTGTAGAACAGCTCTCACGGTTTAACCCCGGTAGGCATCAGTCCTTAAGTTCAAAACAGACATTATTGTTAGATGAGAAGCCCTCTTCATGTTTTATTTATGGCATTTATATATCACTCTTGAAAAAAATTACATTTAATTCACTTAACATTAGTTATATCCAAACTTTATAGTTGCACTTTGGGAATGTTTAGGAGTGTGTGTGTATATATATATTATATTTAACATTCATTCTTGTCAGATGAGAAAAATAAATGTCATTTTTCTATAGGAAGTATCTGCACAATGATATTAAAGGAACATTGAAAAATGGAGACAACTTTCTTAGAGGAATGGTTTTGATAATTTTAATGGTATTAATGCTAAAAATGCACTATTAGTTTTCAACTATTCCTAATTAATTCACAGTTTAATAGTTTATATAGTTTATATCTTAAATATCTCAACACATGAAGGAAATCTGTAAAATTCTTTGTTTATTTTGTTTTCTTTTTTTAGCTATACTTCTGTGGAAAAATTTTGAAGAGTCTAGATACTTCTGAAAACTAACAAGCAAAAAAGAAGTTTGTTGTAATAGCCTGATATTATTTCCTCTCCTGTCAGCTTTCTATTTATTTTTGTCTCCAGGTTTTGTTTTTTTAATAATAAATGTTTTGCATGAAAAGGCTGACTTGTGGAGCTGGAATCAAGGGAGAAGACAAGACTTGTCTAACATATTAGCTTTTTAGAAACTATGAACTGTCAAAAAGGCTAAAATTCAAGGTCCACAAATAAGATGTTTGTCAACTGTTCACATGACAGTAGACCAGAATGTATCATTAAGAAAAGTGAAAGTCTGATTCAGAAACAGYGATATAGCAGCAATGAATGCATGTCTTTTTATGGGTAGTTCTGCAGTTAATTATTGATAAATTTTTGCKCATCTTCATTCTGTAGCTAGAAACTGTAAGATTCTACAAAGAATTATAAAAAAATCAGCAGAAAAGACATGTTGCTGTTGTGAACATAAAGGAGTGTTTAAACCTGGGCTCAGAGATAAGGAGCTAAAGGCAACTACTCAGACAGATKAGTCTTTAAAATAAACAATGGCTAATGTAAACCTTTGAGTGAATTTCAAAGCAGCACACCGACGCATAGGGAACTGTAGGTGGCACCTGGTTTGAGTTCATTACAACCAAAAGCAATTCACTGGAGTTTAGAAAAGAAAGTGCACTCTCAATTCGTTAGTGTGATGATTCCTGAAATCGTCTCATATCAGAGCACATATTAATTTAGGGTCAATAAAACATTGCCTTTGTGCTTGTTTTTCCTTTTCCTACTTTCCSTCTTTTCTCTCTCTCCCTTTCTCCCTTTCTCAATTCCTTCTCTTTCCACAGTACTCTTTTCCTCTCACTTTTGTAATGTTGTCAGTGAGACTTTCAAAAGGTCATACTAACTCCTGTTTTCTTCTAGTTTGGGCTGTTGGTTTCAGCAGCACCATTTGACAGTGAATGTCTGAATTATTCACATTTAACTGTACAGACATCTATTGGAGATGCCCAGTTGAGCAATATGGTCCCTGTAGGTCTTGATTCCGAAAAGCAGAAATAATTAAGCAATTCCAGAGAGTGTTTCTCAGCTTTAATGACCCAGAACATTTTTTTCAGGCCTCTGCAGGCCTTACTGGCCCTGCCCTGCCTCCTCTGCTTCCTCTGCCCCACCACCCTGCCMACAGCCCAGGACCCCATTTCAGCTCAGTCCAGAGCCCTCAGTCCCTGCCCCAGTGACAGCACAGCAGTGCAAGTCTCCAGCTCCTCACAACCCTGCCCTGCCTGGCCATGGGCCCCGCTGAGCCCATGTTATCATGATGTTGTACTGAACTCGTTATTTCTATGCATTACAAAAGTGTAGCAATACTTTTCAGGATGTGCTTGCTGCTTTGTCTAATAACACCTCTAGTACATCAGTTGTTCAGGCTTACCAGACAGTCAAGGGATATCTTTCTTAACTCAAGAATACAACACCTTAATTTCATAGAGATATTTTTACAAACTTCTCTTCTTTCCAAAAAAACTTTTGAATGGCAATCTTTTTTTGCAAGTATTATAATTAACCATATAGCAAACTATATATCTTAGGGGAAAAAAAAAACACACTAAAGATATGACCCAAACAGTTTCATTCTACACATTACTTCCTCCCTTTCCAAATTTTCCCACTGATTGTCTTCTGCTTCTAAGTATGTGTCTATTTCTTTTATTTAGTACAAACTTTTTAGAATAGGATCCCTTTCTGAGATGCCAAGTATTTGGATATTAAAGAAATTATAGTAAGGGTACTACCTTAACTGACCACTGTTTTCATCTCCAAGGTATAATTAATTTGATGAAATCCTCACATATAAATCAGAACACAGGAATAATCCTTAAATAGGTCAGAGAAATGTCTCTGTATTAGCTACAAAAGGCACAGCGATTAATAACCTCAGATTACATAAGAAGAATGTCACCTTGAATGCCTATAAATTATATTAAATAAACTCGAGTTCTGGATGTATTGAAAACATCTCATAAGCAGGCTTTTTAATTCTGATGTAACACCCACTGACTGCTGTGAATGAGCATGCTCCCTTTAACAATTTCAAATGCTATTTGAAGTTCAGCCCTCAGACTGTACTGTTAAAAATTAATCTCGTATGAATTACAAAGATACTGGTAATAATAATTTTTCACTGTGGTTCTTTATACCCTAAAACCTAGCGTAATTTGTTTGAAACAAATCTATCTTTAGACAATGACGGTTTCCTGCATTGCACTTAAAAATTATAGGTAGGATATATAAATCCTTAGCCTTGCAATCTCTGTGTGTCCATTTATGCACGTCTCTGTTCCTTTCTGTCATGGTTAACACAATAATTTATTAGTAGCAATAAAGTACAATGAAGTTGTCAGTAGAATGCTGCTATTTATTATGGTAGTTTGCAAG
>JAYKAV010000002.1:135996-146488 GCA_035582835.1 Phoebastria nigripes
TCTAAACTAAAGCTGTAAAAAAAAAATTGTTCTATAAGACCTGGGGGCTCAATGTTTGTTATTTTTAAAGTGCTAGAGTGCACATTTAAAATACTTTCAGCTAGTTCAATGGAAAAAACCCAAAACATAAATCTACTCTCTCCTACTTGTGTGCTTAGGTACAAACCTGAAAATCTAAAAAAAAAATCAAACCCACTTCAGTATTTGCATTGCTCTAGGGGCATGTGAAATCCATAGATGCTTTATTAAAGCTCAGCTGGCAACTAGAGAACTGCGCCTGCCCAGAGCACATCAGTCCTGAGCACATGGTGTAACTTAAACCTGACTCTACAAAGCATTTAGAAGATGATTATGCTGCCCTTTAAATATCAGCTGGTTCAGGAAAGAGGAAATGGGGCAAAGCAAGGAACATTAACAAAGAGACAGGACCAGAGGTGGAAACCCAGGAAAAAATACCCCCCAGAATATAGATTCTGAATTAAATTGAGCTAAATCAGGACAAATTTGATCTAGGAACAATATGGGGATGAAGGACATTCCTCCTCTTTCCTACTTCTTTTCTGGGTACTCACCTCTAATTGAGTAACTGCTGTATGCATTTTGTCCTGTACAACCTGTTCCCTGATACACAATATTTAAAAGCCAGGATCAGATTTATAAGATTTCTATTTTAAATGTTTTGTAAATCCTAACCACGATGAGGCAGGAGTTCACAGGTGTAAGTAAAAGAGAAAGTGCAGGAGCCACCTTATGAACTAAGAATGTTTGGTGTATTCTGAAAAGGAACGAGAATCAGGAAAACTAGGCAAGACAAAAACAATCTTTTAAACAAATGATTCAGAAATTGGTGTAGGATTTATTTCAAGAATTAGAAAGCTACATTTAGGTGTCCAGAAGGAGAGCTGTCTCCTTTTGGCCTTGTATAATGTTGGCCAGYCCCCAGAAAAGATGTCTTTGGTATTCTATGGCATCTAAAATGGCACTGAATAGCTAATAACTAAATCTCCATTAATAAAAAAGAGAATTTTCATGTCTAACACTATTTCTGGATAAGAGCATGGCAGATGTAGTAGCTGAAACCTAGTTTCTGTATCTACGCATAAAAAATGAAATTCAACTGTATCGATCTCCATCTGAATCCTACCTTAAAAGTTTTTGTTTAGTTTTATTTTTTTATTTATTTTACTAACAGCTAATTAACAAGCTAAAATATGATGGTCCTTACTTAGGAAATTAGTTGCTACTRAATTCAAGATGTATCTCTTGCTGAATCAATACATTAAATATTCCTCCTCCTCTGTTTTTGAATGGTTTTAACTGACTTGCTTGTCTATGTCTAAACAAATTAGAGTGCACAGAAAGTAAAGACAGATAATGTGTTTTATCCTTCCTTTTACCCCCAAATTGTATAGCTAGTGTACTATACTCAAGAAATAGGAGATGTTTCCTTCCTGAGTGACTGTAGCTTGAAAATCTCTGAGGCTGTACTACAATGAGGAGTGCAAATGTAAAATTCAGGCATGAAAATATTTGACCTAAATCTTGGCCTAAAAAATTGACACTGGGACATTTGCAAAAATAGAAGCTTGGTAGTAACTTTCCRTCTGTAAATAAGTAGCTGACTGATTTTCACAAGTACTGAGCATCTTACAGCTTACCTGTTTTTTTCCTACTAAAAAGATGTATGATTCATCTGCCTTAAATAAGGTACCTTCAAGTTGGATCTCAAAGTCTGAGCTAGTCACTCAAAATTCTTATTATAATCTGTGGAGAGAAATAAATACATTCAAAAGGAAATTCATTCAATCTTACGACAAGCAATACTAGATGGATCAGATTAATTATTACCTATAAGTAGCTATTTCCCTCTTTTGCAATAAAAGCATCCTTAAATAACTCTCAGATTCAGAAGTCAGCCTTTTAGTTACATAAAGCTAGGGTTAGTGTTAAATCTAAAGTTATAGCTGATTCCCACTGAAGACCACAAAATGAAAAGTCACATGCCATAAATATTTGATTTTTTTTGGTGTTGCAAACTTTCCATAATTCAAGGATGCTATTTTTAATGACATTGYACTGTGTCCATCATAATTAATATTCAACTGTTAATATTGCTGCTCTGAAGCAACTTAAAACAACCAGCTCAATACCATATTCATCTAACTCATTGAAAATCCCAAGCTGATGTTCTTTTTACTCAGATTTTTACTGAGATGATAGAATTTTAGAAATCTTTGCACTGAACTGATCTTAAAACTTATCATTAAAAACTCTTTAATAAATAATTCTCATTTATGAACTGCAAAACACAAAGGTAAGGAAAGGGAATATTTGATTCTTCAGTACTGAAAAGTGGGAAGAAAATCAAATTGTAACATAGAGTCTTGCTGCAGGACTGAATTAAAACCTGGTTGGACAAGTCAAGAGATTTCAAAGGATTGTTACAGAAAATGTTATGAACAGATGAAGGAAATATTTCTGTAAGCAGCTAGTACACAGAAGTTCGGATCAGTGGAATTATATATGCAACGTTGACAGAACCTGTGTGGCTATGTAACCACCATACCATTGGATAACAATGGGAAACGGCCTTGTTTTTTTAAGATTAACTCTTTATTTTCCTTTTTTCTTTTATAAATAGAACAGACAGCACTCTGTACAAGAATGTGTGTGGGAGTGACTGAAGGTGTAAAAACAGTGCTGCACACTTTGCTAATTGGAGAACAGTAAAAGAAAATCCACACGAATATGGAGGTACAAGCTATTTTACATTTTGGCTCAAGTAGATCACTGCCCATCAATGAAATGATATTCCATGTTTTATATTTCAGTGAAAAAAAAAATATATATTATGCATTGTTCATTCTATTTTTAAAAGAAATTTGATTGGATAGCTGAACCAAAAGTCAGACCTGCTCATGTAGTTCTCAGTCTTTCAGTCAAGTAATATCTATATAATTCTTTTTTATTATTTTTTAGAGATTTCTTAATCATTTTTGCTACTAGTGAACTTTCTCCCCTTTCTCTACAATCCCACTTCTGTGTCAGTAGTATGATGATCAGAATCAAATGCAGTATTATGGATATTGAACATTCTTCTGCATATATACCATATTCAATTTAGTGATGTTCCTTGCAGCATAACATCCTATATGAATATCAAAAAAAGCTCTTTAGTACTTCCAGGCAATTTATGAAAATGGCTAATAAAATTGTACCTAAAACTATAGCACTTCATCACACAYCTTCTAGTTACCTATTATCTAATATATTGTTTATGAGTTTTTTTTCCCTTGAATTCAGATTTTTTTTGCAATAGTATGAATGAATATTTTTTCAGAAATACAAAACTGCAAACTACATATATTGAGATACTTTCTCATAAGAACGTCTTAGTATCTAAGCAGCGGATAAAAATGAAACATTGYTATTTTATGGGTATGCTAGCTTCTTTTATAGTTAGAGACAAAGATAATAGACATTGTAGCTTAATATCCACATTTTCTTAAAATTGAAAAAGGGATGCGTACTCTCACAAGCCAAATGAAAATGATGTTCAATTAGAATGATGGGTGTGGAATGAGTATAGAATAGATTACCTAGAAAATTATAGTATAGGCCTCTTACTCATATGTTGCATTGAGAGTGGGAACACACTTGGAAGGGAATGTATGAACATAAGAATGCATTTATTATTCAAGTGTGAGAATAAAATAATTCTGAAATAATTTTGAAATACTAAGAAGTCAGACAGTCCAAAACCATTGATTACCACTTTGTTCAGTAACTAGGAGAAAACCAGATATAGGTTGCTATAAATCCTGTGCTAAAAGTAGAAAAGAGGGAATCAAAGTATGCTAGTGACTGTCCTATTTTTCTTGGATTATTCATAGGTTCCAAAAAATTAACAGGTCCTAAGAAATGGCTAGTTACAATGGAAGTCATGCAGAGTCCTTTTCATGGTACTTTGCTTCAGAGTAGTTTCTGCATAAGAGAATAAAATATTATTTTATGTCTCAATAATATTAGGAATAAAATAAAAAAACAGATCCAGTGTTATCTGTCTTAAATACAACAACATATTTGATAAAGCTGGCCACTTAAATGCTATGAACCTTATATTAGCAGATTTTCAAGTCTATTGTTTAAAAAGTATCATTTGTGATAGAGGTTGTTTTATTTTATCATTCCTTTATATTATGCCATTATATTTCCATCAAGTTATATTTTAGATCAAGATAGGCTGTTCTAAATTCTTTTGGAACTAACTCTGGACAATTTAATAGACATTACTTTTTACTGCTATTTTGTTTGTAGATTGCATTGGTGTAGCATCAACAGTGTGAAAAAAATGGACATATTCACTTGCATACAGGAAAAAATAATCCAAAGAAGCTATCTATCACATTTAACATTGGCATTTATAAAGTTTCCACAACTTTTGAAAATTTTATCAGAAATAGAAGGGATTGGTTTTGTCACAGGAAAAATGTGTATGGTTCAGTTTATAGCATAATAAGATATATCTATTAGAAACCAGATCATAGTATATGTTAAATCTGATCTTGAAATCATTCTGAGCAATTCAAGTTTATTTTAGGAGTCTGCTCAGCTGTGACAATACTCAATGCAAAAGATAATAAAACTGACATAATGAAATAAAATACTGTAAGACACTGTAAGTCAAAAAAATACATACTGGATTCCTGTATAGTTTCTGATTCAGAGAACAATTAACTTTTTATTTTAAATGACAGCTAACTTAAAATAAATCTGAAAGTCCCATATTAAAAAAAAACAAAAAAAAACAAAAAACCAAAAAACCAAAAAAACAAAAAAAAACAAAAAAAAAACCCAACACAAACCTGCAAAATATGTTTACATAAATTCTAGTAACCTCTTTCGTTACTCTTTAGGAAAGGAGGAGGAAAGCAGGAATGAAGTCAGGAAGGAAGGAGCATACAGGCAAGCATGCATATGTGCATATGTACAGAAATACAAGCTGGTTTGGGGGTTTCTGGGGGCTTTTTTCATGCATGTGTAGTAAGAAACCATGCAGGTATAAAGGCTTTATTTTTGTAAGCATATATATTTTTCTCCACACTGGCTGAATTGTTTAAATTCAAGATGGCGGAATGCAAAGCCCATGAAAGCATGAGAGAAAAAAAAGAAAAGTAAAGACTGCAACAAGGTAGATTATTTTAAGGTAAAAAAAGTAGTAATAGATGAATGTGAGGACAGAAGGAAGAGAACAGAACTTTGTAGATGAGGACAAAACATTCAATCTTTCTGCCAAAAAGTATGACCTCCTTTTGAAACATCTGCTTGTAGAAAGGGAATTAAATGTTCTGAGCAGTCTGACATTTTGAAAGTGAGTATTTACTATTAATGAACAGACAGATCAAAGAGAATACTTTACTGGAGGAAAAAAAGAATCAGAAAAACTAATAAGCAAGAGTTAATTATTATAGACCAAAAAACTAGTTTCAGGCTTACATTGGTGTACTGGGCACTACAATATAACAGAACAATGGTCAGGAGGAGCAGGTCATGTTGACCGATTCACTCAGTTCTCTAGCGAAATGTTCACAGCTGGATTTGCCACTGCTTGAGGGCTTGGCGAACATACAAACAAGAGATAGATAATATTGCTATGCACAGATGTATGGAATAAGTATAAAAGAGTCCATATTTAGTGCCTATATTTGGTACACACATAAATCACTTTGCTGACAAGTCATGGTATGCTTATGCCAGAGATGATGCAATCCCTCTTTAGGAAAATACCTTAGAAATTTGCAGCCACTGATGCCTCAACCATGGGTAGATGATCTGCCAGGCCTGGGTCTTCCCTGCTGCCTCCCTGCAGGGTGCTCCCGGGGCTTCCCCCTGCTGTGGGATTTGTGAGTATACAGAATAAAAGAACATTAATCTCAGCATTGTTGCTGTTCATTTCTGAATGCAAATCCATTCCTGATATTTCACACAACAGTTGGTGAGAATGGAGAATAAAAGCCACAGTAATTCAGCCACTACAGAAAGTAAAATGTCAAGATTTTCAGAGTGCTTATTTTGAAGTACAGAATGCAAAGAARTAAAGAAAAAGTTAATATTGATTCTTTCTGAATGAATCATAGGGTGAATTCTCAGACCATATGTGAGTAGCTACCTGATGAGAACTTGGGTTACCTACCTGGGGAAGCTGAAGAACATTCATGTGGAGATGTTACCAAATCTGAAAAGTATGAAAATGTATAAAAAGGAAGCAAGCTGAATGAGGAGGAAGACACTTGGTGATGTCATCCATAGGGATATATAAGTGAAGTGRATGCCACATGATGGTGCTGAAGAAGTGGAAAAGAAAATCTGTAGGGAATACTAACAAGAAGGAAGAAGAAACATACGGGAATTCATCCAAAGAATCACTGAAAAAACACAAAAGACAAGGAAATGTCAGTTACAAGATCTGCCAGAGAAGAAGCAGCAGCAGCAAGATTAATTGCACAGGAATTTTGATTGGGCAAGAAGGTTGTCGTGGCTAGGATAATGGTCAGTTTCAGTGAAATGAAAACCTGCTTATGTGGGAGACAATCTGGTGCTACAGGCTGTCTTCCAGTGTTGCTCAACAGAGTGCAACAGGTATAACTCTGGGAAGGAGACAAGGAGATATGAGCAATTATAGAAAATAATTTAAATGGTTTAATAAACAGTAATAATTTTACAGTGATTACACTGGGTCAATTTTTATTGTCTACTGGAAAGCAGGGAAGGTGCATTGTTTATGTAATGTACATGCTTTATCAAAATGGAGAAAACAAATCTAAGAAAATGAAACAAAGAAGATGGTAAATGGAGCAGAAAAATTACAGTTGCCATAAATTTTCCTTAATTAAACAGCAGATTCATTACAAAGGCAGCTTCAGAAATATTTTGAAAACTTTTGAACTAAATTTTATGTGAAAAAATTATGTAATTAAATGTATTTTATCATGCACTTCAAAAGTATTATTTTGTAATGTAACTGACACTGCTTTTATGTGTAAAATAAAAACTTCTGAACTGTCTTGATTTATATCAGACATGTTAGATCAGTAGCTTGTCATTTGCTATTGTGTGGTACTGATAACAGCTATATTGCCCACATAGTTTGGAACATTTCACCCTTTTGATTTATTATTTAGGAAAATACAATTTTCCAATTTCAAATGAAAATTCTGATGGCAAATTTCTGAGTTCATCCATATTTCATGTGATTTCAGTGTGGTAAAAATTTCCTTTTAATGATATCATAATTTGTGGCAAATTCTATTCAGATAAAGGGTATGCAGTATATAAGCCTCAGATTCACCAGAAGAAAATACTAGTAAACAATAGCCGTGCATTTTGTTAATGAATAATACATCAAGAGGAATTTTTTTAATAGGCTTACATTTTATACTTTCATATACTTATTTTTACATATATATACATCTAAGTATGCAATATGCTTGCTGTGGAATAAATTTATGATTAATATTTTTACCTGACTTTTAATACTCATTTGTTCCTGACAGATATACTTAGAACTCTTTGAAGCACTAGTAGCTCCACCAATGGAAATAGTTGGCTAGTATCTGAAAATTAAATTGTTGGGKTTTTTTTTGTTAAAAGGTACATGGAATTGCCTTAAAGAATTATTGCTCATCATTTTAAGGTACTGGAGATTCTGATGTATGAGAAAAGGTTGAGAGAGCTGGAATTTTTCCAGATGGAGAAGAGAAGGCTTGGGGGAGCCTAACAGTGTGTGTAAATACCTGATGGGGAGAAGTTAAGAAGACAGAGCCAAACTTTCTCATTGGTATCCATTGAAAAGACAGGAGGCAAAGGGCACAAASTRAAATACAAGAAATTCTGTTTAAACACTAAAAAAAAGCTTTTTCACTGTGAGGGTGGTAAGCACTGGGGCAGCTTTCCCACAGAAGATGTGGATCCTCCATCCTTGGAAATATTCAGAACCTGATTGGACATGGTGCTTGGCACCCTGCTGTAGCTGACCCTGCTTTAAGATGGGGGGTTGGACAAGCCGATCTTCCGAGGTCCCTTCCAATCTCAAATATTCTGTGATTGTGTGTTTTGGGTTTGTTGGGTTTGTTTGTTTGTTTGTTTCTTCTTTTTAGTATTATACACAAAAATGGCTTAATTTAGCACAAAATATTTATTTTGAACTTGCATTTTTGTCCATATATAAATATAGGCAATAGGGATCTGATCTAAGTAAAGTCTACCAAATTAAACAAAAGGAAGTCCACTGACATAAAAGAGTTCTTAATTAAGCTTTCACTACATATTTTGAAGCCATCCTGCATACAGAACAGAATCACAACAAATGATGATTAAGTAAAATATTCTAAAAATAAATTAACAATCCCTCTCTCCCAATGTATTGGAGCTTCCTAAATATTTACTTTCTGTAATTGTTTTCACAAAAAAAAAAAAAAAAAAAAGCCTTGGGTCAGCTGAACCTGTATTGTTAAAAGGAAACATAGGAATTTTTACTAGGTTTATTCTGTTGCTCTATGGAGAAGATGTAGATTTGTCATCACAGCTTGTGCAACACAGTTTTGTTCACACTCACTGTGATTAGATTGAACTAGTTTTAATTAACAACTGTTGTGCTGAATAATGTAGTATTTCAACTGAACAAGGTATTAAAGCGGAGATGAGTGTAGTTTGCTYGAGTAGCAAAACGCTGCTCACCAGAAGAAAACAGAGCTTCAGTGACTACAGCCCCCCAAAATGGATGTTTGAATAAGATTAAGTASCCTTTATTCATTCTAGAATTTATTTATGTAAACAATTCCCTTGAAATAAATTAAGCAAGTAGAGATTTCCAGCCTTTCCTTAGGAGTGTTCCCCTCAGGGAAACAATTGCAGAACCACCCTGTCACTACGTGTCTCTGCAGAACAGGTAATTTACCACAGCTAATAACCAAATGGAGAGAAATTGGCACAAAACTGTTTTCTCATTTCACTTTTTCTCTAACTGGTCTGAAAGGTTTGGTAAAATATGAGAGCCAATGAGATGCAGAAATAATGCTTCACTCACGGTTTAACTATTTCACAGAGGAATTAATTACAATTACCAAGAGGTTTATATCACATAACTTTCGATGACTTATTTAACAATAAATAACTGTTAAATTTTTAATTTGTCACACTAGGCTCTTTTTCTAGGCAATATGCTTTTTGCCACAGCATACTAGACTTCTTATCCATAAATGCACCAACCCTGGTTACCAAAGCTGTGAAGCTAGCAATAATAATTCCTTATAACTTGGTATTCATTCTCCATATTTACAGCACACTGTACTTCCTGTTGAACAAGCAAGAAACATCAGAACTTCTTTTTGCCAACACGCCTAAGATATACAAGGTCTGTGCTGTTTCAAGTCGATCAAGCAGGAAATATAGACTACTCCCATGAGTGGGAATTGTGTATTCCTGCTGATACTGCAAGCTGTTTTCCCTCTGCAGCTCTGCTGAAGATTTCAACATCTTYTGCAGTACAGATTAAGTAACCACAGAGTGTGTAGAACCGTTGCAGCTTTTAAATGCTTAATCTCAGTCTATAGCGCTAAAGCTAATATTCACAGTCATTGAAAAGAAGACCTAAGACTAAAGTGAAATATAATAAATTCAAAAGATCTGCTGATTTTAACAGATTACCATAAGAAAAAAATCCTGACCTCCTCATCTGCATAAATGAGTACACGCATAAGTACATGCATCTGACACACATTCATATAAAGAAATACTTATTTAGGTGAAAAATCTGTGAAGTGGTGTAGGTAGCTAGCTACTCCCTTATTTCCTTCTTAGTTCTAGTTACTAATTTCATTAAAGATAGATAAAATTGCCTTAGATTTTTATTTTTAATATTCATCTTGGGTTTTCCACTTAAAACATTACTGTTGTTTCTGTCATATGCAATGAGATCACCAGTGACAGAGTAGTTATTCATGAGACAATTTTTGTAATTAAATATACAGTCTTCTGCATTAAAAGATTGCAGATTTGTGGTACAGCATCTTTACTTTGAGATCTCTGAGTAGCAGACTATAAAAAATTGAGTTTGGGATGATCTTCTTAAGAAGATAAAAAGAGACCATGCCTGAATTGTATCTTGTACCATATGCAGTTACTTAAAGAGAGAATTATTGGCATTGTTGGTATAAAACATTAACATTCTGATTTAGTAGACTTTCAAATCCATTTTGCACTGAAAGAAATTACTATATGCAGTACTGAGCAAAAGAAAATCAAAGCCACTTATCTTTAATTTAAATATAGATGTATTGGGGATGAAATGGCTTCTTTTTAAGAAAACATTTCTAAGATAGCTTGTCTTATAAGCAAAAAAGAATACACTTATAACATGAATGAAGAAAGAAAATTACCGAAGTAAAATTTTAGGTTTTGATAAAGCTTTTCTTTCTCCTAAGAATATGGGCTC
>JAYKAV010000002.1:163615-196730 GCA_035582835.1 Phoebastria nigripes
GATCTGCTTGAGGGTAGGAAGGCTCTGCAGAGGGACCTGGACAGGCTGGATCGATGGGCTGAGGCCAACTGCATGAGGTTCAACAAGGCCAAGTGCCGGGTCCTGCAGTTCAGCCACAACAAACCCACGCAATGCTACAGGCTTGGGGAAGGGTGGCTGGAAAGCTGCCTGTYRGAAAAGGACCTGGGAGTGCTGGTTGACAGCTGGCTGAACATGAGCCAACAATTTGCCCAGGTGGCCAAGAAGGCCAACGGCATCCTAGCCTGTATCAGGAATAGTGTGGCCAGCAGGAGTAGGGAGGTGATCGTGTCCCTGTAYTCGGCACTGGTGAGGCCGCACCTCGAATACTGTGTTCAGTTTTGGGCCCCTCACTACAAGAAGGACATTGAGTTGCTGGAGCRTGCCCAGAGGAGGGCAACGAAGCTGGTGAAGGGTCTGGAGAGCAAGTCTTATGAGGAGCGGCTGAGGCAACTGGGGTTGTTTAGCCTGGAGAAGAGGAGGCTGAGGGGAGACCTTATCGCCCTCTACAACTACCTGAAAGGAGGTTGCAGTGAGGTGGGTGTTGGTCTCTTCTCCCAAGTAACTAGCCATAGGATGAGAGGAAATGGCCTCAAGTTGTGCCAGGGGAGGTTTAGATTGGACATTAGGAAAAATGTCTTTACTGAAAGAGTGGTTAAGCATTGGAACAGGCTGCCCAGGGAAGTGGTKSAGTCACCATCCCTGGAGGTATTTAAAAGAGGTGTAGATGAGGCGCTTAGGGACATGGTTTAGTGGGCATGGTGGTGTTGGGTTGTCAGTTGGACTTGATGATCTTAGAGGTCTTTTCCAACCTTAATGATTCTATAATTCTATGATTCTATTCTATCACTGAGCTATAACATCTTCATAGAACTATAGCATCTTCACTAAAGACTTGTCCTGGAAGCATCMGGACCTTACTTGATAGGAAAATATACCACGATATCACTGTGAACTTATTAGGCTGACAGCCTGTGCCAACATCTGGATATAAAATCACGCAGTCATAGAGACTGGGGGAACATTGTCACACAGCCATCCAAAACTTATAGAAGCAGAGGTCTTGAGGAGTCAGTGCCAAGCCCTGCCCAGATCCTGACATGGACACTGGAGGGAGTGGATGTTGTGTTTCTCCAGGCTGGGCCGTGCTGACTTACTGGCGTGGTTACTGCGGCAGGTCTCAATTAACTGGAATGTGTTATGCATATGTGCACGTGTGTGTGTGTATGACAGTGCATGTGCAAAGCTTTTTTGACACAGAACATCTCCCACTTGTCCGACTTCATAAATTAAGCTTAACAGTGTCATGTTGTTTGACGTTCCTTCCCCCACAGTGACAGGGGGTAAACAAGACTGTTTCTGAAGGTGTACTAACGTTATCTTGTACAAAGAAGAATATACAGTCTGGTGTGGTGGTRCATTTCCCCCCCTCTCCTGGGCCGCTTGCTGATCTCAGAAATTCCCGTGAAATCTTGGCCTTGGTGTACTGAGTCTGGAGGTTCAGTGCTCCTTGACCGTATCAGAAACTCTGCATAGCTGAGGCTGGGAATGTACTCCTACTGCCTGGCCCAGGTGTCATCTTATCTGTCATAACTCAAGTGGAACAACACTTGAGAATTTAGTAATTACCACCTGGGACTCTGGCCAGGATGGAAATTTACAGATGACTAAAGCCAATCATCTCGTGAACCTATAAACAGTGGTCCTAAGTGAGACCATTTGAGCTCTCCGGGACTGCAGCGGGCTGCACCCAGCATCTCCCTGAGTGGGAGGTGTCTCACGAGTTTGCAACATCTTGAGCTGGCAATATTCAGAGGCCTGTTGTCTGATGGGACCTGGGCTGAAACTCTTCACTTCTCAAGGCTCAACCCTCACCCGTTGAGAGAAATGCCAAGACATTTTACGTGAATATTCCTTCATGGAACTTGAGGGGAATTTTTAACAGGTGCCTGTTGTAAATTTATATAAATATGTTTCTGTGTGTGTGTGAACTAATAGTAAGCATAATCTGTAATTAAGTCGTGATTGTAGTGGACTCTACTAACACTTACTTTGTAAATATTAAATTAGTTAATCATTAAGTGCTGCTAAAGTTTGTTAATGATTAGTTAATGATTAGGTGCTGTTAAAACTGTGAATGAACCCTAGACTGCTGGCTAAACACCTATAATCCCTAAGATATAAACCCTTAGACATAGCATGATTTTTCTTTATATGTTTCATCTGTGTAGTAGGTAATAGCATGAACCTTGACATCGAACTCTGTTAAGTCATGCTTTTATAAATTTCTATTAAAATCATGGAATCATAGAATAGTTTGGGTTGGAAGGGACCTTTAAAGGTCATCCAGTCCAACCCCCCTGCCATGGGCAGGGACATCTTCAACTAGATCAGGTTGCTCAGAGCCCCATCCAACCTTATCTTGAATGTTTCCAGGGATGGGGCATCTACCACCTCTCTGGGCAACCTGTTCCAGTGTCTCACCACCCTCAGCGTAAAAAATTTCTTCCTTATATCTCGTCTAAATCCACCCTCTTTTTGGTTTAAAACCATTCCCCCTTGTCCTGTCACAACAGGSYCTGCTAAAAAGTTTGTCCCCATCTTTTTTATAAGCCCCCTTTAAGTACTGAAATGCTGCAATAAGATCTTCTCGAAGCCTTCTGTTCTCCAGGCTGAACAACCCCAACTCTCTCCGCTTTTCTTCATAGAAGAGGCGTTCCATCCCCCTGATCATTTTCACGGCCCTCCTCTGGATCCGCTTCAACAGGTCCATGTCTTTCTTATGCTGAGGGCTCCAGAGCTGAATGCAGTACTCCAGGTGGGGTCTTACCAGAGCAGAGTAGAGGGGCAGAATGACCTCCCTTGACCTGCTGGCCATGCTTCTTTGGATGCAGCCCAGGATACGGTTGGCCTTCTGGGCTGCGAGCGCACGTTGCTGGCTCATGTCCAGCTTTTCATCCACCAGTACGCCCAAGTCCTTCTTGGCAGGGCTGCTCTCAATCCCTTCATCCCCCAGCCTGTATTGATACCGGGGATTGCCCCGATCCAGGTGCAGGACCTTGCACTTGGCCTTGTTGAACCTCATGAGGTTCACACGGGTCCATTTCTCGAGCTTTCTCGAGCTCACTTTCTGCTAATACCTTTGACGGTGATTCTTTAAGCGACCTCTAAACCACTCATTCGCGACATCTGAAATTTCAGCAAAACTAAAATTACAAAAGAAAAAATTAAACATATTTCTTAGAAATATTACTTTGTGCTAACTCAGTAAGCAAAATGAGAGAAAATGGAAAGAATTTGAAGTACCTTTTTTTCCCCCCCTTATCTAAGAAAAGACACTTAAAAATATTAGATCTCAGACATACAGAGTCCCATATAAGAAAAGGCAAATATAGTTTAACCTAAGAGAAGAAAGATGACGACCTCATATATACAAAGATGTTCTTATTTGATTATCATATAAGCAAGTTACTCTGTGAATAGTGGGACTGGTAAAACCTGGCAGCAATAAAACCTAATTTCTTATGGAACCTTTGCCACATACTTCTAATTTCTTTCTTCTGTATTCAGTGTCCCTTCCCTTTTGTTCTGAAATATTTCTTTTTTCCTCATATATCTTTTATCTATTTCTATGACCAAATAGCAGCACATGCTGTGGCTTGCTTATTTTTGCAGAAAAAAGATTAGCTTTTTTTCAGTGACATTCATTTGTAAACATTTTATATTGGCTACTGATTTCATGAAACCTTTTGTCTTTGGAAATTCTACTACTTCAGCTGTAACTGACCAAGGGATTAAAGAGTTATTTAGGAGGCATAAAAGACATTCATGTAATTCACTCCCGAAATTAAACATATTATGGGGCCTTGCACGTAGCAATCCATTTGTTCGTCATAAGAAGTTCATCCTATCATTCCTTCAGAGTGTTATCCCACGTTGCCAGTCAGGGCCAGCAAACTTTAAGACATGTGATTTTCATCTGTAGTGTTAAAGTATTTCAAAATTTTATCTTGTTTTTCTTATTCATGATTGGCTTGCTTTTCTCTTTGCTTTCTTTGCACATAAGCTCAATAATATATTTTGCTGGCCTACTAATTTCCTCAGATTTCCAGATCCCAGGTCATGTATGCAAATTAGCACAGCTGCACAATGAAGAAGATGTATTGTAAGGACTATTAGTATTTACATTTCAAGGGGTAAACTGTTCTCTTATTGAAGTCAGAAAGAAATTTTGCCATATTATATGCATGAATATTTCACATTTGTTCAAGTTTTCCTTATATAACAGGCTTCAAGAATAGCTCTTATGTAGAGGGATAGAGTATTAAAATGGCTAGTTTATTGAAGTTTTGTAATGTCTTTTCTAACATTTTTTTTATTTGAAAGTATTTTTGCAAATTTAATTATACCTTGCATTTACATATGTGATATTCCACTAGTATTACATATGCCCAATATGTAATGAACTATAAAGAGGTATCCTGAGCTGTAGAAGTCAACATTATTCATATCAATATCAGTATCTTGGGCAAATTAGTCAAAACCAATCTGAGAAGATATGGAATGGTACTTAGCGCATATACATAGCAACCAAAAAATAATCATTAGATCTTTGACATTTACAGTGAAAGCAGACAGACTCTTGACTTCCAAGGTCCAAAAAAAAGGGGAAGTCATACAACATCACTTTGTCCCATAAATCATGATCGCACAAGGATTTTTACATTGAAGAATTTTTAACAGAACTCTATCAACTGTAATAGTTATATTTTTATTAATTTTATTCTTAAACTGTTTAAGTAGTAAAGTATTATGGATTAAAGGTGCAGTCTTAAATATGAACAGTTTGTGAAAGATTCAAACCACTAAAATGTCCTCAGAAGTAGGGTACTGTAGGTATAGACTTTTCAATGTCTATAATTAAACATTCACATGTAAAAAGTTGCAGTAGGTCAAAATTGTGGGGGTAGTTTCATAATTACTCTTCTTCTACATATACAAATACTAATTAACCAAGGATGCCTCTAGGAAGGTACCTTACTGCTTTTCTGATAATCTGGATTGTTCAGTGAATCCTACTTCAGCCTCTTTGGGAGTCCATATGACTGCTAATGATAACCACAGCCAGTGAAACAACCTTCATTTGGAAGCATTAATCTCTCATGCTTTGCAGCATATTTGACCAATTGTCTTTACTAATACTTCAATGGTGGTATCATCATTAACTAGATGTATAATAATTTTTAACCTTAATGGTGCTGAGAATCAATAGAAAAATCTAATCAGAGTTGTATGTGGTTTTGAGACTATAACATAATTGCAGCATTGGTGAACACACAGATGCAGAAGTTTTTGAGGACTGGAATCGTCTCATCCAATTCTATTTTTCTGGAATTTAGCCATGGCATTTCAGTTAGTCACAGTTAGTTAACAGAGACAGGGGAATGAAAGAACCTGGGAGAATAACTCACCTTGTGGTGTGACTTGCCACTGATTATAAAAGGAGCCTATATGATTAGTTTATGTGAGATATTCAACCTCTATGTAGCTAAAGTTAAGCGAGATGAATTCTATCTTCACTCTTGACAAGACGTAAGGTGAGCTAAATTGCTGTGAAATAGGCCACTTGCCTTCTTACATCAGCATGGCAAGAAARCATCTTAGTCACATTTTGTGCAATGTGCTTAAACAAGACGTCTTTTTTCTCACTTTTTCCACCACTCCCCCTAACAAGCTTGCTACATTCTTAGTATATAAGAAATCATTCCCTTTTTTTATAATTTCAAAAGATATATAATACTGCTGACATAATTTTATATACTTATTGTTTTCCTGATGAACAGAAGGTTCACTGTCTTCTCATCATTACTGAAAAATACAGACATCTTAGCCTTAATATTAATTATTTTATTTCTTGAGAAGAACATAGTAGTAGATGAGAATTATTAAATTTGAAAGTTCAGCCTTCTGCTGAAGAAATCAGCTATGTATTGAAGAAATTTGCAATTAACACTATTGCTTTTACTTTTGGAAAGATAATGGAATACATTCCAACCACATTTGCAATCAGTTGTAATCAAAGGTTCTGTATAGGTTGACACTTTTCTGTTGAAGTTTATGGAAATTCAAATTGATTGGAATTTATATTGGCTATATCTTAACATACCTCAGATAGGCTAGTTACAGCATACTAGCTTTAAAAAAAAAGTTCTAAAAGGAGGCATATTATCTCATACAGTCTGTAACAGACTGTATATTTTGTTTGTTGTTGTGTTAAAGAGAAGTCATATGGACTGGATGAGAGGAACAGTGTGTGCTGGAAGCCTATAGTTTGTGTAGCGGGAAAGACAGAGAAAGGCTGTGGAGAAGAGCAGGGTGCCAGCATGTCATGGTCCCGTACACTCTGACCAGGTTCTTTCAGATGTTCCACGTGGAGTGTTTAATGCATAATACGAAATTTACTTATTTGAAGCTCTTTGAAGTTACATGAGATTTTGATGTAGCAGAGAAATGCAGCAGTGCTACAGGCTACACTTAGCAGAGTGCAGCAATAGCCATATATAGTTGAATCACAATACAAACTTGATACTCACTGCCTGTCTGTATAATATGGCCATTGTCACAGCACTGGGTGTCCCCATTTGCCATGAAGGAAGACATGGGTTCAAACCAGCTCAAGCCCATTTCTCTCCTCAAAGTTCCTTCTGTTGGTTGTTCAGTTCTCATGCTCTTTGTTGGGATTACTCAGATATACACATATACACTCCCCCCTCACATGTTGGTCTGGCTGACTCAGGAAGACATTTTCATTTTTTTTATTAACTCAGAGAAAAGAAGTTACACAGTTGCTTGATTCACTCAGTCAATATAACTGGTTGATTTGCTCAGCTGATCTAGCCCACTGATCTACTCAATTGCTGTAGCTGTTTAGGCAGACCAAAGGCCACCCTCCAGTCCCCTTTGTGTTGAGATAAGTTCAGCTTTCTCTGCAGCAGCTGTGGTCAGGTGCTCCCTACATCCTTCCCTGAGCTTCATGCGCACATTGCCCTTGCCCGTCTCCTCAGGGCCCTCTTCCACTACTCATTGATTGGTCCCACAGCATCAAGCAGCCAGGACTGAGAGCACTCCCAAATGAATCTCAGGGACCGCATGGGACCAGACAGTTTACTGAAAAGCAGAAAACTGCTGAACTGCCTGGCAGCAACTACCTSTTTGTAAGGACAGTGGGAGATTTGTTTATATATACACTCAGTTTTATCCATATTCTTTGAATTTTGATTATTTTAAAAGTTAAATAGATTTGTTTATATTCTAATAGACACCTCCCATCTACACACCACCACCAGGTTTAAAAGCCTTTAGTCTTCTTTGAGAAGATGAACAAAAAGAAACTATTTAGTCTGATCCCGTGAAAATTCAGATTTATTATGATCTCTAGAGAAATCTGTGCTTGACAGGAATATAGGATGTACTGCACTTTCAGTGTTTAGTAAGGTTTGGTTAACTATGTGAAGTTAATTGGGAATTTGGATCAGTTTCTTCCCATCCATCTAAAACTGCAAAGTTTTATTCAAAATGTAAATATATCCTTTCCCCACCAGCTCATTTGAATGCATATATATAGTCATATACAGATATATTAATATACATAAAATAGCATGTATAATTAATAACTATTTTCACCTTCATAAATAGTGGAGTTAATGAATAATCAATTTAAAATAGTTAAAACATGACATAACATCCTATTTTCATAACATATAGCAAAATGAAACAGCATAGTACTTACACATTATACAACCTGGTAATGTCTTGGCTTTCCTTATAAAATTACTATGAAGCTTTTTATTTGCTTTTGCAGTTCAAGTATTAGAATTGCAATATGATCTGAAAATACTTTCTTTAGTCTAGCATTTAATTTCTTTATTGAATAGCTTCAGGGACAATCCAAGAACATTTTATTGATAAACACTTTATGAACATCTGGCCTATTAGTTCCTTCTCTTTTTGTTATAGATAAGTCAGGAAAAAAATCCTCATCTGAGTAAAATTAAGTGAAAATCATCAATAACTTGGTTATATGTAATCCTAATTATATTGAGATATGAAGCTGCTATTAATACAGGCTCAGAAGTTTTCATAATATCAGCATTTTTTCTATCATCTGACTTACCTGTTTGCTGTTCCCTTTACTGTCTGTTTCCAAACGCAGCTGGTTAAACTGCCTCATTATTGAACTAGAATTTCTAAATAGGAATATAGGAGGTTTCAGTTAATATTCTAGTAAATTTTTATTGATGGAATGAATTTACATTGATAAAACTACTTACATTTTATAAAGAAAGACTAAAATGTAAAATCGAAATAAAATGTTCAATTCTGGACTGTACAGAAAAAAAAAAAAAAACAACAAAAACAAAACCAAAAAAAGTATCATAGCCCTTTGCTTGTGATGATGAACCAAATGCCACAGAAAAGCTTTGTTTAGCTGACAGAACTTTTTCATCACAGATTTTAAAGAAAAGTTTTGAACCAATGCTAATTCTAAGACATCGTACAAAATTCTAGGGAATTTTTAACAAGATATAACCCAAAACAAGGCAACTACTTATAGCTGTGATTCCCTTCCCCCTAACAAAACTGTGGTTCACAGAATCATACAGGCATACCTAAGTTATTTGTATTTATTCATTTGTCATGGAAAGGAGTTTTCTTAGGTCTCACTTGTAATAATAAAAGCTAGCTATCAATGCCACAGTGTAGTTGTGCTATCTTTATTATCTCAGTGAGTGGCTACAATGTTTTCTCACATCTATTATTCTGCATTATTTTTATCACTGAAACTTTAAAACTAAAGATATTTGTAAATGTATTCATTAAGTTTCCCTCTTATTTAGGCTTTTAGTAAATGTAATTTGAGATATAACAGATTTTCTGCACATAAATGCTGGTAATTCAGCTTTTGGGCGTAAGAAGCAAGATGAAAACAAAACATCTGGGTACCTGGAAAGCCATTAGGCAAAGCTTAGGTTCCTGAATGTAAGAGAAGTGGCACATGAAACCTTAGTAACTCCAGATGTTTATATTCCTTAACTACCTTTTCTTTGCTGTTTTTTTAATTCAGGGTTTTTTTTTGTCTGTTTGCTTTTTTAATGTCAGAAAAGTATATTAGCTGCCTGAAGTTCATTAGTGTCTTTTGTATACCACCACTTGTAGACCACTGTTTTAGGTGCTAAGGTGGCCATTTCGTATCTACGCCCATTTGGATTTAATAAGTGAGGAAGACCCACATAGAAGTCTGTTGAGGTTTATCACTGATGAAGCTAGAGACGGAATTTCCATACAAGCCTTATTTCTCTGGCTGAGTTCCTTGAAGTGAAAAGCTATCAACATTTTGTACCTTTAATCATATTTTTAATATCTCATATTTGTAGTAAGTTTCTTCTACATCCAGCTGCAGGGCGTGTGGAAATGGATCATTGTAATTGTCAAGTGACATAGAAAAATACCATTTATCACTGTTGGTTTGGTTTTTGTGGGGTTTTTTTTGTGGGGTTTTTTTTTTTTTTGAGGAGGAGAACTTCTGACAATATTTTTTCAACAAGCTGATGGCATCAGTTGTATTTTCACACTTAACAGAGAAAATCGTAAGTTACATCACTTCTCACAAAGGTAAATCAACCCATTAAGCGAAGTGAAGTTTTTAACATGTGCCCACTGCATGCCAAACTGATAATCTCTAAGCACACACACACACACACATTTCCAGAACCTCTTTGAAGAGTTTTGAATTATTATGTTGAAAACCAAGTAAAAATATTTTGATTTGTTTGGTTAGTATTCCATCGCACGTTAAATTTCTCTACCGCTGACAATATTTCCCAGTTTTGCTGAAATCTAACACCCTCCAAATACTTTCTGTTTTGTTTAGTACAAAAAGCTATTAAACCAAGCCCTAAGATTTCTGGAGCTTATAACGCACAGCACTACATAGTTATAAAGACAACCAAAACAAGCCACTTTTTAAAATTTGCAAGTCTTAATGAGGACCCTGGTGGAACCAGTGATCTTTCAGGGTTTTAGAAGATCTATGATGACTCAAATTAGAGTGCTTTAGGTGTATTTTAAGTTGACTAAAAAAAAAAAAAAATTAAAAGCAAGTTTTTCCTGAATGTCATCTGCAAAACTATTGATGAGAAACAATGAGAATGCTGATTTTACAAAGTCAGCTTGCAAAGCTGAGTGAGTTCCTTTATCTCCTAGATGCTCAGGTTGTCAGGAACACAAAGGTACTAGTATATAAATTCTGTCAAAGTTAAGTCTATAAACAATTCCAGCAAAACTTGCCAAACTGTAAGGCTGCTTCTATATTTTTTTCACTTTTTTTCAGGCAAGACATAAACAAAAGCCGTGCTGATATTAAATGACAAAAAGTGCTCTAGCTAATAGCATCTTTAAGGAGCTCCTCAAAAGCCAAAAAGGGAAAAGATGACTGTTATTAGAAAACTTCTTATGGATACTTGAAATATAGAACTCATAAAGAGTGGACTTAAGTTATAGTGGCCCTTAGGCCTGAGGAAGACAGTGAACTGGCCAGTACACTTGCTTAGAGATTTTTGCAAGAGTTTAGAACAGCATCTTTTAAGAATGTTGTAAAGCAAGTATTCCCAATGGGAAAAAAAAAAATTAGACCTTTTTATATCTTCTCACAGTTCCTGTAAACAGGTTCTAGCATTGACTATGTATATAGAAGCTAACAAGCAGAAGTCAGTGAGGAGTTTTATTTACTGAAGTTTTATCCAAGCATAAACTGTCTGGTGGAAAAGCGTTCTGCTTGACATCTCAAACAATGTGAATTTTCCCTTGCTTTGACAGYGTAATTCTCAGTAATAGTGAAGCTGGAGTAGGTATCTTGGCAACAAAACCAACTCTTTGACAAACTCAGTGATGGTTTCCCTGAAGGCTTTGTTCGTGTGGCAGTACTTTTCAGTATTTAAAGTATCAGTATCTTGTTCATTGTCTGTCATACATGTTTATATCTGACATCTGGTTTGAAAAAACAGAAGGCAGAGAGACAGCTCACAGTAAATTCATGTGCTATGAGATTTAAATATATATTAATTTATTAAACACCATCAGACCACACTAGAGAGAACTCTTGAGTATTCCTGGAATTTGAACAACACCCCTGTAAGACAAAAGTCTGAGTAAAGCTAGCTAGTACTAGCTGAAAAAAGCAATCTTAAATTCATAAGTTTGCAGCAAGCATGGATGTTCTGTTTGCATTGCATTTTTGCTCATTTGGTTGCTGTAACAGCTACCAAACTAGAATAATAAAAACTAGAAGTATTTTGAAGTTGAACATTATTGCAGATCTGGCTTCCAGTATTGTAATCATTCTATCAGCAAATATTGTACAGACAGCTGCAGTTACAGAAATTCTGCAAAATTACCAGTACCAAAGATCAAACACTTTGTAGTGACTTAGAATCAGGATGCAACTAGGAAACTCTTTCAGGTACTGGCCTCAAATCTTTTCTCAAGATACAAAGAGCAAGCATGTGTTAGGATGTTATGTGTCATTYGACAGTGTGAAACATGGACAACCCTTGATACTCCAAATAAAAAAAATATTGTTGACTTTGTAGAAACCCTTCCAAGACTTATTTTATTTTGGCAGCACTGGACCAGGAYCAAATGCTGAACCACTCAGTGAAGGAAGGAGGAAATACTCAATCTAAATAGAAACATGATGAACCTCAGTAATGTGAACATAGGGAACTGCAACTTCTTCAATTACAACTTCTACTGACAAGAGTCACACTGCACACACTTATGAATGAGATATAAAAGGAATTCATCAGACCTTTCCAAATCCTGGTGAAGGGTTATAAAATTATAAGTGTAAATTTATAATTTTTCATTGTCTTCTGTATATGGCATTGCAATCCCTTGGGAATCTGAGCAACTGGGCAGGTTCAGAGCAGACCTCTTTGCTTGATTTCAGTATATTGTTGAAGATGTGCTTCTGTTGAACTCTCAGTTCTTGCATTATAGATCCAAAAGAAAATAGAAGGAAATAGCTTGCTTAAGTTATTCTACTATCTTGTGGTTCAGGAAGAAAGGAAAATGATGAGTTATCTGTCCCTTATTTCAATAATATTTCTGAGTTTTATATACTGACAGCTTCAAATAACATATATAAAATGTCTGCAGAGAAAAAAATCTGGAAGTTGCATAGGGATGGAAAGAAGTTAGTGTGGGAAATAATGCTAAGAGACAAAAAGGGTTGAAAAAGAAAAAAAAATGTAGAGGGATTAGCTGATTATTGTTCCTAAGGATTAAATTTAATTCAAATAGAAGGGTGTGGTTTCAGCTAATTTTTAAAAGAGCTGGGCATATAAAAATCGGAAGCGGCTATGAGATTTTACACATCATACACAGAAAAAATACAGAAACTTGTCACACATTGAAGACAACATTTTGAAGATTTGTAGAGTTCATGTATTAACTCTCTAGTACAATGATATGAGAGAACTAAGTTCCTGTTTGTCAGCATATCCTCTACTGCTCTTTAAAACTTGTTGACATTAATTATTGTTTAATATTCATGACCACAGTGTTTTTCATACATAGAACAAGCTTTTGAAGGGTGCTAGGAAATTACAACTCAGTAAATATTYAGAGTATATAACCCTTCCCAAAATGAAGCTCAAATAATGCAGATTGGATTCTGTCAAGGTTTCACAGGACTAAATTTTCCTTGAGAAATCAAGATTGGATTGTTCCTTTTGCCATATATATATATATWTTTAGGCAGTATATTTCTAAGTGATCCTTAACTACTGCCTATTTCAATAAGGACTGGTTGAGTTGGTTCAAGAACATGGACAGGAGCTGATGTTTTCTTTCATAGATTATTTCATCATATACTTAGGTAACTCTTGATCTTAGCTCACTCAGAATTTTATATGAACAAGAGAAAAACAGAACTATGTCCCATCAGTTAATGACTCTACTGGGTTTCAGCTAATCATATATGTGCATTTAATTACCAAACAGATTTGGGCACTATCTGTAAACATATTTACAGTTAAGCCAGAAGTCTGGACATGCTGAAATCTGTTATTTTTCCACTTTAGCAAGGGGAAAGCAAGTCCATTGATTGCTCACAGGTACACATACTTCCAAAACTCTTTTCAAGAAAACTGCCAGAACCAGGAGGATTGCTGATGATTTGGTGAAGCGGTAAGACCATCTGCTACGTACAGCTGATGTTGATCCCCAAAAAGCCCTTATTAAGCACAGCCTAAGTAGGTTGCAGTGATTTTCTGATGAGCTAATATGACTAACGTGACATAAGTCTGGAGCCCTGAGAAATTCTTATTGACTCACATAAATACTCAAAAAAGTATGTTATGAATATAAATGGGTCATTTTAGTGTATGAGACATAGAACAGCTGTTTCAGCTGAAACTAAGACAATTATAACTCAGAAGAGGGAAGCCTTTTCAGGTACTGGTAAACATTGTTAGCTTGCTCATGTCTAGTGAAAGAAAGTGCAGTGGGAATGTATATGACTCAAGCAGCTGCATTTCTCAAGAGATTTCTACTTAAAAACTCTTGGACTTTCAAAAGTAGATTTATTTTACAGAGGTTTGTTTTTTGKTTTTTTGTTGGGGTTTTTTTTTGTGKTTTTTKKGGGTTTTTTGRGKTTTTTTTGGTTTTTTTTTGTTTGTTTGTTTTTTTAGATTTTTCCTGAATGTTAAATGACTTCATGCTTCTTAAGTTTAAATGTTTTCCAGTATCATTTTTCTTTAAGAGTGGATGGTATTGGGAATGGGGGAATGGGAGAAATTTGTTAGTTTACCTTTGCACGGATGGAGAGAAATTCTGACAAGGTCTACATGCCCTCCATCTACTTGTGGTATTTGTGTTGCATCAGCATTCAACAGGTAGTTATCTTTAAATGTTTAAAGGTGTACTTAGGGCTAAATTCTCCATATTGGCATGACAACTTTGTCAGCTAAACCTCTGTGAAGACCGATCACAGTTCAGCAGCAACTTTTCTGCCATCTGCATCCTGCTATATGCAACTGCTGTCATTGTTTTTTGTCTTGCATTGACCATTAGTATCCCRCCTGAACCTCTCTGAAATGAAGGTCTTAAGATGAGATTTGAGTTCCACTACTTGTAGAAATACACAAAATATTTTTATTTTAGCCTTTGAATTAAAAATGGTGCCAGGGAAAAGAAACAGAAAAGAAAACAGTAGCAGAATTTATATAAGCTTTAAAGAAACACAGAGTAGTGGCACAGTAGAGCAGATGGGAATGCTGAGAGGTAACAACAAAACTTAATCAAAATTTTAGAATTGTGACAAGAAAGGGGAAATATGCATTGGAGACTGTGCTGTCTTCTTGGTACTGACTGTGAAAATGGGGCTTGGGAAAAAGATATTTACAGCTCAGCAGTTCTTGGCTTGACATTCATTGGGATGTAGAGGTGCCTTGGCTTCCAAATTTCATTGAGAAATGTCTTTAGTAATGTCATGTAAACCCTTTTGTCACAAGGGTGTCTAGATATGCAAATGAGACATGAAGAAAACACATCACAAAGATGAAGTGCATAGAGCTCTGAAGTGTACATTGTTGTGTATAAGGAGAAATTAGCCATCTGGGACATCTGCATAATGACCAAACATTGTACTCCAAGCACCACATTGGAGAAGGTATCTAAAGTCACTTTGAGCATCTGTGATGAATCCTGCGTGACAGATTGAGATATTTACTCTAGAAAATGTATCACTGTCCTGAATATCCTCAACATTTTAATTGTAGGTGGGACCTCAATCTGTGAAGTGAAATATCTCAAGTTATGTAGAATTAAATTGATTCAAACAAGTTGGTCATGTGTTTGTGTCTCTAAATTTGGAGCATTCTCTGCTGAAATAAAGTAGTGTATTCATCTGCCTATATTCTGCTCCATACATTGTAAATGTTAGACTGCATGGAATTCTATTATGGTTCTGGTTAACTTAATTTAAAAAAAAAACCATGGTCAGTTTGGTAAACCCTTTGGCTGAAAAAACTTACTGAGATTACAACGGAAGAACCCCTTGGGATTTGTCTTTTGAAATGTTCTGACTACTAAAATTCTGCTTGCAAAAATTACAATATTGTTGTATTTTAGTGGTATAAAATAGTATTTTTTACTTATGATACCATAGACAACTTGTAATAAAGATAGGTTATCCTCTACGCATTTTTATTTTTTGTTTTACTGCTTAAGAGTGTTTTGAACTTTTTGAAACCTTTACTACACTCCCTCAGTGTGGGAGGACATAACAAATTTCCACCTCCTGCTGAGATTTAATTTTCAGCTTAAAGAAACAATCAATACAATGTCTAAAATGAGGTTTTTCATTCTATTAATTTTTTTATTGAGAATTTTTTAATGTCCTAGCAGTCTGATTACCCTGCTAGGTGTCAAATAAGATTTAAGAATCCTAACCCAAGCTCCCTAATAAGACCACTATTGAGAAGATTTATTCCTTACTATGAGGAGTATTGACAAGTTGTGGAGAACATCCTTTTTGTAACAATTCAGGCAATGGTTTCATACAATGGATTATTATGACAACTGCCATCTTGTTCAGAAACAAAAAAATCTCTGTAGCTTGAAGTTGTTGTTTGTAACAGMTAAACATCCTCTCTGCCCTGCACAGAGGAAATCATTTGCAAGCTACCTGGAGGGTTACACAACAGTTACATGTGCAACTTTGCCCTTTATATCTGAAAATCTGAAACYTCAGGAATATTTAAATCCCTCAAATGCTGAAAGTCTCTAAAGCAGCTAATATCCTCTTAGCTATAAGAAAAATGTTAAAAGTTTGTCATGCGTAGTAACTTGATGTCTTTTGCAGCAAAGCTTTTGAAAAGCTTTAGTTTGATTTTTACCTTGGTGGGATAACAAAATTATGAAGAGCACTATATAAAAAAAGGAATGCATTGAAAAAATAACCAGCAGTATCCTAGTTGTTTATCATAAAATACAAAAACAGAAACATTTTTGTACAATAATGTACCATTACACTGTGAAAATAACGGCAAGATTTTAAAATGGTAGCCTTCATCAGGCCTTCACATTATTTGGAAGTGAGATTAGAATTTTACAATAATTAATCATTTTTATCATGTAGGCACCCTTGTCATTCACTAAGACCTCTTTGGCCTCGCAACTGCACTAACATGGAATAAAAGAAAACATCAAAGTAAAGAGCATACAACAAGTAGCAATTTGGGGGTGACAGTGCTGCTGTGGAATCATAGCATATAATGAACCATGGACTTGACCTAATGTTTTCACAATATTTTTTACATATAAACCCAGATCTTGCAACCACTGAAATTAATAGAAAAATCAGACTCTATAAGGCATTTTTGTATTGATTAATCTCTGCATTCAAAAACATAATAGTTTTATCCAAATGAGAAATCTTGATTGCTTCAGGCTTGATTTTTGCTTCCTGCATATTTCTTAAATATTCAATTTCTGACCAGTAACAAATTTTTATTCAGAATCAGTACTCTCATAGTCTGGGTAGCTTTACTACAGTGGTGTTTGCATTTTAGTCTGATTTTGCTTCGTGTATTCCCATAAAACTGAAGAAAAATTTAAGTTAATGAACTGGTAAAGATGTGACAAGCGTGGAAAATCCATGTCAATGAGCTATTTGCTAACTCCAGCACTAAAATAATTTTCACAAATGTTTAATTCACTACTATTTGCCATGACCTTCTTGTGAAGGAAGTTACTAGGTGGATTGATGGTGACTCTCATAACGGAAAATACATTTTTATTCATGTTACGTTGTCACAAAAGATAAGGCAAACRCTCTGCCATAAAGTTATCACGACATACTATTCATTTATTCTTGGGTCAAAGTTCCAATTAATTTAGAGGTGACTTTCCAAGCTCATAAGGAAGAAATTTTTTTACGCTGAGGGTGGTGAGACACTGGCACAGGTTGCCCAGAGAGGTGGTAGATGCCCCATCCCTGGAAACATTSAAGGTSAGGTTGGAYGGGGCTCTGAGCAACCTGATCTAGTTGAAGACATCCCTGCCCATGGCAGGGAGGTTGGACTGGATGACCTTTAAAGGTCCCTTCCAACCCAAACTATTCCATGATTCTATGATTGTATGATTCTATGATAATATAATAAGCAAAACCCRTATTAAAGTGCTAAGTAACTTATAGTCCGTCCCCCCCCCCAAAGCTTAGGCACTTAATGTGCCTTCCCAAACTGCTATCTATAAGTATATGTTTATTTCATCCTGTTTTCTTTGATAAATTAAAAACATTCTTTATCAGTTCATTGGGATTCAGAAAAACTAAAAGAAACAAAAGAAGAATTCCTTCCAAACAAAGGGCAATCAGAAAAAAAAATCTTTTAACTCGGTACAACCACCAATCACTYTACGGGAATTTTCAAAGTTAATTAAAAAGACTAAAATGCAATCAATTATTAGTTTACATGTGTGTGTGCCATGAAAAATGTTCATATGTGTCCTAGGAAATCCAACATTGTCTGTTTTCTGGCCTTTCTGGTTTTGTTTTGTTTTTTTTTTTTTWAAATTTGCCAACATGATAAAATATGTAATTTAGGTGTAACACAGAAGAGTGAAACCCAGAAAAAAATGCCTTGCTCTTCACTTTCACTACTGTGATTTTTCAGTCCCATTTTCAGAAATCAGCATTTCTTATTGTATTTTTCCACATTAACTGTATTTTACCAGCACAATGTTGATAAACACTTTAAGCTTCTCAGTTTAGATCCTGTTTATATTCTGTAGAGAGAAATAAATGTTAAATGAGTTTGACCTACTTTTAAATCTGTCTCATGATCAGATAAACTGTGGTTCTGTTTCTTCTGTATTATCTACACAGGAAGCTGGAGTGAAAAGTTCAAATATATATTTTTACCTTTGGTCAGAGTAATCACATCTTGGGTCATATGAAAAAGCTCTGTAATTTATTTTTTGCTTATGGAGCACCAACAAGAACAAGACCCTGGACACATCACAGCATGGGGAAAAAAAAAAAAAAAGGGTAAAGAGCAAAGGACTATATACTAAGACAAAAACAAAGAAGAAAGTTTAAGGGGTTTGGAAATTTTGTATTTAAGGAGTATTGTGTTCCCTTCAAATATCCCGAAGATACCAAAAAAGCTTCAAAATGAACAGTAAAGACAACACTGCATAAAAAGGCATGATCTAAACTCATATAAGAATCCTTGTCAAGAGGTGGTGAGTAATAAGTATGAATTTTTTAAGATAGTGGCTAAGGACAGCAGCTATAAAACCATCAGCTGATTTCCTTATTGCAGTTGTTTGAGAAATGTTTTCCAAATAAACTGGTTTTGATATTACAGTCTGAAAAGGATTTTCAACATTGACAGTTGCAGAAAATACAGCCTGTAGGCTGGGATTAAAATGTAGTTTCAGTGTTGGCACAAGATGCATATAGAAAAAGAGAAATAAGCAAACAAGCAAAACCAACCTTGCATATACATCTATATCTCTCTATATACATCTATACCTCATCTATAGATGCATTTATACGACCCATATAATCACACAAGTGTTAATAAGCTGTAGGACTACAAAGATGATCCAGAGACAGAAACTGAAAAAGAGAAAGTTCTGTGAGATTCCCTTTTGATGACTATATCAATCAATGGAAATGAGAAATCCATGTGATCTACCAATCCATAAAAAAAATTTCAAAGATTTTGGGAGAGTGATTCAGGTACCTAAACAGGTGTGTTTTAGACATCTTTGGGTATCCTACRTGACATTCAGGGGCTGTCCTAGAAAGGGGTGTGTCTGCTGTTATTTTTGTGACTCTTACCAGCCAGCCCTGTGGAGATGTTTTCTTTGGAAAGACTTAGACTTCRGTAAGTCAGTCCCCTGAGAAGCATATAGTGTAAATGTCAGGTTCTCAGTATTGTTTCACTCAAATCATAGATTCATAGAATCATTTAGGGTGGAAAAGACCCTTAAGATGATCAAGTACAACAGTTAACCTAACACTACCAAGTCCACCGCTAAACCATGTCCCTAAGCACCATGTCTACATGTCTTTTAAATACCTCCAGGGATGGTGACTCAACCACTTCCCTGGGCAGTCTCGTCCAATGCTTGACAACCCTTTCAGTGAAGAAATTTTTCCTAATATCCAATGTAAGCCTCCCCTGGCGCAACTTGAGGCYRTTTCCTCTTGTCCTATCACTTGTTACCTGGGAAAAGAGACTGACACCCACCTTGCTACAACCTGCTTTCAGGTAGTTATAGAGAGCAAGAAGGTCTCCCCTCAGCCTCCTCTTCTCCAGACTAAACAACCCCAGTTCCCTCAGCTGCTCCTCATAAGACTTGTGCTCTAGACCCTTCAGCAGCTTCGTTGCCCTTCTTTGGACGCACACCAGCACCTCAATGTCTTTCTTGTAGTGAGGGGCCCAAAACTGAACACAGTGTTCGAGGTGCGGCCTCACCAGTGCTGAGTACAAAGGGATGATCACTTCCCTGCTCCTGCTGGCCACACTATTTCTGATACAGGCCAGGATGCCGTTGGCCGCCTTGGCCACCTGGGCACACTGCCGGCTCATATTCAGCCAGCTGTCAACCAGCACCCCCAGGTCCTTTTCCGACAGGCAGCACTCTTCCCCAAGCCTGTAGCATTGCATGGGGTTGTTACGACCCAAGTGCAGGACATGGCAATTAACCTTGTTGAATCTCATACAACTGGCCTCAGCCCATCAATCCAGCTTGTCCAGATATACCTCTGGAGAGCATTTCTACCCTCAAGCAGATCRACACTCCCGCCCAACTTGGTGTCGTCTGCAAACTTACTGAGGGTGCACTCCATCCCCTCATCCAGATCATTGATATWGATATTAAACAGAACTGGCCCCARTACTGAGCCCTGGGGAACACCACTTGTGACYGGCCGCCAACTGGATTTAACTCCATTCACCACAACTTTTTGGGCCCAGCCATTGAGCCAGTTTTTCACCCAGCAAAGAGTATGCCTGTCCAAGCTATGAGCAGCCAGTTTCTCCAGGAGAACACTGTGGCAAACAGTGTCAAAGGCTTTACAAATTTTCAGGTAGACAACATCCACAGTCTTTCCCTCATCCACTAAGTGYGTCACCTTGTCATGGAAGGAAATCAGRTTAGTCAAGCAGGACCTGCCTTTCATAAACCCATGCTGACTGGGCCTGATCTGACTCAGCAGAGCCTTTTCTTTTACATTGCCTTACCTGCTAGTAAAGCCACAGCTTATGACAGTCTAGGATATGTAAACTGGTAGTAAATGGGTATGTTTAGGGATATGATTTTTTTCCTGTGTGTTCTTGAAACAAGTACCTAGCAGAGAAAGGAGGAAAAGGTTCTCTATATATGCTTTGGAATGGAACTTGAGAGAACATGGAGAAGGCTGAGGAGTACTGATTGTCATCATTTCCTGGAGAATCTGCTAAATATCCGTAAGTATGTGGATATTTTCATCAGTGTATATATCTCCAGAACCTTATTATTTTATCACAACAGTATTTTGTTTGCTCAGGACCTGACTGAACCTAAATTCTGTGTGAATGCTTGCCAGCTCATAAGGAAATCTCTTTTTACTGTGGCACTTTGTGGCAAGCAAAAAGGGAATGCTTWCAGACTCAGCCTTTCATGGCAAGAATAATACTATTCTCTATATRTTTCAGAGAGGTTTCCTCCAATTTGATGTGAAAAAGTGGAAAATATTTCTGTTTAAAAACAAAAGAATTTTACTTAAGCTGCAGAAATAATCCATCTATTGCTCCTCCATGATTTTGTACAATTACACTGAGCTTTCAGATGTCAACCCTTATCAAAATAATAATAAAAAATCTTATTACAGATACACTTAAATATTTACCGTTTAAACTTTCTAGGTTGTATTGTACAATAAACTTCAAAATTTTTCATTTTAGGATTAAGTCAGAATTTTCTGATTGGCAAATAAAGTGTTTAAATAGATTTGACTGAGTTAGCAATCCTATAAAGAGAACATAGGCTGATACAATACATTTGGATTTGAACATTCCTGTTGTGTACCATATGGTGTAGCCTAAGTACTATAATGGTAATTATGACAGCTTTTTCTAACATTATGTGTAATCAAAGAACTCTTCAACATCATTAGTAATATATTCCTTACAGAAAGGAAACAGTTTTCTCTTAATGACCAACTATTATTCAAAGACGTAACAATAATAGTTCAGATTCATAGAATAAAATATTTCCATACCCTCTAGAATTCCTTTAACTCACAAATACAAAAGCAATCAGTATTTTGGATTTTATGTTTTTAGGGACAATCATATTTTAATAAATTTAATACATTCTAAAGTGGGGAGTGTCTTATCCTCATTTGAACAAAATTTGAAGGTTTTCGTAACACTGGTAATGGAAATAAGAACATAGACCTGAATCACAGTTTGGATCTGAGCCTTCCAGAGCTTCTGTATTTGTAACTGACATTTGTGGAGAGAAATGGAAAGAAGTGGGGAAGTTTGTTTTGGATATTTCTGAGAGAGACAAACAGCAAATCCTTGTCTTAAATCAGACTTCCATTTCCTTTTCTCATTTCCCCTCTTCCTAAGATATGAGTAAATGACATTTCTGAAACCCAGTAACATGACTAAGATAATMAAAAATTCTTTGCCTGTTTTTCTTTCCTTTTTGTTTTTTAATGTTAATAGAATTTGAAGGAGAAAATACAATGCAAATTCTTTTTGAAGAATCACCGGAACTTTTTGCTACAATTTTGTTTTTTTTTTTTTCTTTGCTGTTGTGTTTATGTTTTCCAAAAATTGGCATTTACAGATGAACAAACTTCTGAATAAATTCAGAATTAATTAAGTCTCAACATAAATGCTATGGGTTCGTAATAACAAAAGATTTATTCATTTTGGGATGGTAGATTTTGCTCAGAAATGTAGTAATAGAAGAAAGGAAAGACAATTTATTAATTTCTGAATTTCTGCAAGTCTGCTGTGGTACAAAGCTAAAACAGGCGTTAAAAAAAAAAAACAACAGACTCAGTGTTTCTGTTATTTCTTATCTCCTTCTATCTATTTGTCCCTTTGCTCTTCCACCTCACTGTACTTGAACAATGATTGTGAGTTAAAATGTTGATTGAAATGGACATAACTAATGAAAAAAACCCATGCTGTTCATAGACCCACACATTTCAAAGTTACATTGAACAACAAAAGAATGCCAGAATAAAGAAAATTCATTAGAAAAAAAAAAAAAATAGATGGAGGGGGGAAATGTTTTTTGTGAATTGACACTGGCATTTCAATAAACTGCTCTGGCATAAGGTCACGATGATTTAACAAAGAAAAAAAAATAGTATCATACAAAATCTTTTATTCTTAGGAATATGGAAACAAACATCTCTTTGTGGCACAGATCCTGATGTCAGTGAAGTCAACAGTARAAAAATCACAAATCTCAGGAGCAATATCTGTAATTCCAATGATCATAAAATACAGACTTCATAAGTAGTGACTATGACACAAAAAAGTGCAAGTATTGAATATTTACTGAAACAATGACAACAGAAAATTAAGAATGGATTTTAGATACGGATAATCATGTTTCAAACCCAGGGCTTATCTATGCAGAGATGGATTTCTTTCAGGGTATTTTATTTTCATATTATCTATTTTGGCATAATGATTACATCCACATCACTGACTTCACCTTACTTCCTTAAAATCATGTCCAAATGACAGGAAATCAACATAAACAGATGGCATATTGCTGGTTAYGGTGTAACATTACAATGTAGGTACAAATCACAAAAACTAGGGTTGTTTGTGCTCGGAGTATTTTCACACCCTCAGCCAAGATGGTGTGACAGCTAAAAAAGATAAAACCTTAATCATGCCTTAGAATTTAACTGGGCATTTCCAGTTCCCTGATGTTTACTGTGCAAGTAGTCAGCCAGGTTTTCTAAAAAACCTAAAGCAATAAGCACACTGCTGATCACTAGTGCTGGCCACAGGTTTACAAATGGAGAAAAAAGCAAGTGACAAAACACTGCTGTTCCCCCTGAGACATTGCCCCACACAAGTTACATCTCCAAGTCTTGGTTAAAGGACAGTAGAATCATGAGATTACATTGAGGTATTACCTTCAGAGGAARGTAAAGGCAGAAGTTCAGTCAGCAGAGTTGGATCACTCTGCCTTTGCCTCTCRTTTCATTCAGCTTGCTTTGGAGTTCCGATCTTTCACTTCTCCAGACTGGTATCCAGTTAGAGTACACTGGGGTTCTCCTTTCACAAAGTGTTGGGATGCTTCTTCTTATGCACTTTGGTCAGTAAAATGAGCTGAGTTCCTGAGTGTTATATTATAGTGGTAACCCCACAAATCTGAAAATGAGAGAGGCAGCTAGCCACATCAGTGCAATACTGAGAAATTTTTAATTTTGAAAACTTTAAAGTAAAAAGAAAAAAGAAACCACTGTCTTGTTTGAAGGTAGAAGATKTCTATTAGCTACTTAGTGCAAATAATTTCTCCATAAAAAAAATTGAAATGAAATGATAGTTAAAAATTACAGTAACTTTCCTTATTTTTTTTTAGGAAAAAAMCCAATAAGTCTTAGAATCAGTAAATACTAATTTTCCGCTTTCAGCTTTCCTTCAGCTCCTCTAACCTCCATGTCCTATTTCCAGAGGAAATCAAAACCTATTATACCTACTGAATTCATATGTTAGTTTTCAACACCATGACTGTGATGATAAATTTCAGAAGTCATGCAGGTGAATCATCCAGCACTGCTCTGTCATGGGTTAATTACAGTGCTTTGTAGATGTTAACCTGGCCTTGTCATGACCTAAAGAGTTAGCTGGCCTGTGGGCATGTAGAGATCGAGACCATGGGTCTATAGGATTCCGTTATACACAAGGACACGGAGGCTTTATACTTTAAATTTCTCTACTTTGTTGCCGCAAAAATCACTAGCAATTATACCTATGATTAATAAAGTGAATGTATATATCAAGCTATTACAAATTATTATTAGTAATCAACAGTAGCAGTGATCAATAGTATGGCAGCGACCAATCATAGCAAAAATCAATAACAGCACCCAATAATAGCAGCAATAAAGTATATATATTACAGGTTACAAATTTATCAAATTTAACCAAACTTATCAATATATAACAGCAGATATGATAGATTACCTTTTTTTATATATATATATATATATATATGGTAACAAGTTGTCCTGGTTTCAGCTGGGATAGAGTTATTTTTTTTCCTAGTAGTTGGTATAGTGCTGTGTTTTGGATTTAGTATGAGAATAATGTTGATAACATGCTCATGTTTTTAGTTGTTGCTAAGTAGTCTACTAGTCAAGGACTTTTCAGCTTCCCATGCTCTGCCAGGTGCACAAGAAGCTGGGAGGGAGCATAGCCAGGACAGCTGATCCAAACTGGCCAATGGGGTATTCCATACCATGTGACGTCATGCTCAGTATATAAAGCTGGGGGAAGAAGAAGGAAGGGGGGATGTTCGGAGTGATGGCRTTTGTCTTCCCAAGTAACCGTTACGTGTGATGGAGCCCTGCTTTCCTGGAGATGGCCGAACACCTGCCTGCCGATGGGAAGTAGTGAAGGAATTCCTTGTTTTGCTTTGCTTGCGTGCACGGCTTTTGCTTTCCCTATTAAACTGTCTTTATCTCAACCCMTGAGTTTTCTCACTTTTACCCTTCCGATTCTCTCCCCCATCCCCCCGGGGGGGAGTGAGCGAGCGGCTGTGTGGTGCTTAGTTGCTGGCTGGGGTTAAACCACGACACAAGTGCATTAAACAGATTCCAGAAGGGGGCCAAACTGTACCAGAAGGAGGACAACCATCCCAGAAGTGGGAGGACAAACTAAACAGACCCCAGAAGTGGGCCCAGAGGGGGACCAATAAAATAACAGAGTCTCACTTCAAAGATGATCAGCACCATGGAGTTTGGAGTCAGCCAGACATCCCCAGAGAGAGTCCAAGATCTTGTAGAAAGTTCATGGAGACCTGTTTAGGAAGGGAAAAGTACATGCAGCACAGGAAGTCCACAGGGAGAGAAGCTCCATTTTGGATAAAAATTAAGTAATTTTTATATCATAGAGACATAAGAGGGCATAGGACATCACCACTTCAAGCAGCCAATAAATGATGTTAATTTCTGATTTTGACCTGGAACATCCAATAGACGAYGATGTTTTCTACGCTCTCAGACCAATTTTTATTTTTCCAGATTGTTTTCCTGTTCTTGCAGTTAAAACAGCTAATGGCAGTTACCAATTCTTAATTTCTCAGGATGTTTTCCCCTTTTTCCAGACTATTTTTCACCTTTTCAGTTGATAAGTTGCAGTTACAGTTCCTTGTGTTCGGGCTTATYGATAGTATCTCAGGATGTCTCCGTTTTCGAGGTACCCAGCTGTACTTCAAAGATGCCAGCTGCACTTCTCAAGGATGCTTCTGATTAACAGACCTAATTCCCAGATTAACGGTTCCCAGGCTGGCAGGCATTTTTTCTGYCAGTATTTCAGCAGACATTTTCTTCTGTTCAGTAATTTTCCCCTTATAACGAGGTCACCTTTATGGCTGCTCACATCAGGCCTATATACATGTTTATGTAGTCACACCAAGGTACCTACAATGACACTTAAATTAGTGAGTCAAAACAGTCCAGCTGTGTAGCCATTCCAGGCATGCTCCAGGGATTCAGATGAGTGTCAAAGAYACGAATCTTTGGATTAATCTTTGACAATTTCTCAAATTGTAGTCAGTCTTCCTAAAGCACATTAAAAAGGAGACATGAGTAATTTCAGCATTGCCTCGTGAGCAAATGCTAAATCTCATAGTAGAAAGCATATGTTAGACAGGAAGATGAGAAACAATACTGAAATAGTATCTGTTTAATTAAAAATAATATTGTGTTAACTGACACATCCCAAAATCTAATTAACGCATCAGTATTCTACAAACTATTGTAAATTAATCTGAACTGACAAGAGGGGGAAAAAAACTTTCAAACATTACTATAGGACCCTGTAATTCAGTACTTGACAGTCTTAAATTCTGAAAAAATACTAGAAAGAAGTGGAATTGCATTCCAGAACAGGTGTAAGAACTTGTTGCTGTCAGTAAAAGAATGCACCTTTAACAAAATATCTTGAAAAAATATGCTGAACGTATTCACATTATCCACCTTATAAGTCTGCAATAATAGCTTGACTATGGAGCATTACATAAATAAATGAATGCAAAGTCTGTCTGTAGACCTGAAGATACAGCTTAGTAAAGATGTTCATATGTACAGACATGTGTGGGCTCTCACACAGATCTTAGAAACAGGTCCTGGATGTGAAAATCCATGACAAGTGGGAAGCTAGGATTCTTGAAAAGTTCAAGGTGCCTGCAATATCCACTTTGATGGATCACTATAAGAAACACTAAAACATACAGTCTTGCCAAATCACAGCAAGGCTGCAAAATAATGTTCTAAAAGCTAGTATTATTTTCAGTTATTACTTCCTAGAACTCCTTGATATAAAACAGTAAAAAAAATAGTTTTTAAAAACTGTGGATAGTGGAAAAGAGGTTAGCTGACTGAAGAAATGCACAGAAGATGACAGGGGAGAAAAAGGATAAACAGTGACATGAAAAAACATAAGAAGTAGTCTTGTAGAGCTGGGAAGAAGTTTCAGTAAAAAGCATCTGCTTGTTGCCTGATAAAATCCTGGTAGCTTTTTGAGACCTTGTAAAGTTGGCTCATCTGCAGGAGTAGTAGAGATATTTTGCTAAACAGTATTTCYGATTCTTTTTATCTCCAGGATGGTGTCATGTCTTGGCCGTACTGATTATCACTTCAAAAAGTGTCTTCTCTCTTGGTCTAGTGTAACACTTCTGAGGCTCTCAGTGTGGGAGAAAGTGTGGTGGTGCATTCCTCCCCCCGGCTTCTCCTGGGCCGCTTGTTGATCTCAGAAATTCCCGTGGAACCTTGGCCTTGGTGTACTGAGTCTGGCGGTTCAGCGCTCCTTGACTGTATTGAACTCTGCATAGCTGAGGCTGGGAATGTACTCCCACTGCCTGGCCCAGGTGTCATCCCCCGATACCCTTATCTGAGTCTTAGCTCAAGCGAAACAATACTGAAACCTTCAGAATTTTAGTAACTACCACCTCGGACTGTGGCCAGGATGGAAATTTACAGATGGCTAAAGCCAATCATCTTGCAACCCTATAAACGGTGGTCCTAAGTGAGACCCTCTGAGCTCTCCTGGACTGCAGCAGGCTGCGCCCAGCATCTCCCTCTGAGTGGGACGCCTCTCAGAGCTCACGACCTCTTGGGTCTGTGATAACTGGAGGACTGTCACTGAAAGCTGACAACGGGACCTGGGCTGAACCCCCTTCACTCCTCAAAGCTCAACCCTCGCCTGTTGAGAAAAAATACCGAGACATTTTATGTGAATATTCCTTCACGGAACTTGGGAATTTTTAACAGGTACCTTTTGTACATTTATTTATATATATATTTYTGTCTSTGTGTGTGTGTGTGAACTAATACTTATATGAACTAATAATTGCCCCTGTACTCGGCACTGGTGAGGACGCACCTCGAATACTGTGTTCAGTTTTGGGCCCCTCACTACAAGAAGGACATTGAGGTGCTGGAGCGTGTCCAGAGGAGGGCAACGAAGCTGGTGAAGGGTCTGGAGAGCAAGTCTTATGAGGAGCAGCTAAGGGAAGTGGGACTGTTTAGTCTGGAGAARAGGAGGCTGAGGGGAGACYTTATCGCRCTCTACAACTACCTGAAAGGAGGTTGCAGCGAGGTGGGTGTCAGTCTCTTCTGCCAAGTAACTAGCAATAGGATGAGAGGAAATGGCCTCAAGTTGTGCCAGGGGAGGTTTAGATTGGRCATTAGGAAAAATTTCTTTACTGAAAGGGTTGTCAAGCATTGGAACAGGCTGCCCAGGGAAGTGGTGGAGTCACCATCCCTGGARGTATTTRAAAGAGGTGTAGATGAGGTGCTTAGGGACATGGTTTAGTAGGCATGGTGGTGTTGGGTTGACGGTTGGACTCGATGATCTTAAAGGTCTTTTCCAACCTTAATGATTCATGATTCTATGATTCTATGATTCTAATAGTAAGCATAATCTGTAATTAAGTTGTGATTGTAGTAGACTCTACTAACTTACTTTGTAAATGTTAAATTAGTTAATGATTAAGTGCTGCTAAAATATTGTGATCCACCTTAAAATTGTGAATGAACCTTAGACTGCTGCTAAACACATATAATCCCTTAACCTTTTCGTATTAGACATAAACCATTGTCCAAGTCTGAGACTAGGGGTAGATCCAGCCGCACCTAGACTCCTCTCTGAGAAGGAGTTTGGAAAGCAAGGGAGTCTTCTCTGAACCTTGTGACTCAATGGGAGGGTCTCCTTACCCTTTTCGTATTAGACATAAACYGTTGTCCAAGTCTGAGACTAAGATTGGAGCCAGCCGGGTCTTCTCTGAACCTTGTGACTTAACGGGAGGGTCTCCCATACCCTTTTTATCCTTGGTCTCTCTACTAATCATTCTAGCCCAATTAGAACATGATTTTCCTTTGTATACTTCATCCAYGTAGTAAGTGATAGAGTGAACCTTGCCATSAAACTCTGTTAARTCRYGCTTTTATAAATCTCTATTAAAATCGCTTTCTGCTAATACCTTTGACAGTGATTCTTTAAGCGGCCTCTAAACCACTCATTCGCGACAGAAAGGGGTCTGAGAAATACAAYTGGGGACTGAAAATCATGAATCTAGTGCTTTATTCCTAGGTTTGCCCCTCATTCCCTCTCAGCCTGCACAGTGTCATTTCCTTCCCTTTGTTTCTCCTTGTTCTTTCACACTATGGAAATCACACACACATGTGTAAAGCAGTCTTTCAAAGCTTAGCTAAATGTTTTTAATTCATCAGATAACAGCCACTCTAACATGCAAATATTAACAATGATTTAAAAAAGCAGATTATTCAGTACTGATTGCACATTTCAAGTGATGTTTCTGGAAGAAGGCAGCAACTCTAGGAATAATAACGTAATGACCAAACACTTCATCCTGCCAAGAAAGCTTGGCTAGCTGTTTGATATTTGAGTGAAATGTCCAGCAGCTCAGAGGAAAAAACACTGATAGTTTTAAAGAAGTAAGTGGATTCAGGGGTACAGAATTATTTAAAATCAACATTGTGCTCAGAGCAGATGAAATCTGAAAKTAGCACTGTCTTGTTGACCCACCTGACAAAATTTAGCTTTTATTTATACTTCTTTGAAATAATAAATATTTAATATAATGTAAAGCCCTATGAAATCAATCATAAAATTCCTATTAACTTGAACAAACTTAGACTGGTAGGCATATCGCTTATGACTGTAGGTTAACAAAATTAGAAAATTATCAGTAATGTTACTGCAATACCAAGCTGAGCCAAACTCCAGCATTTATATACACAAGTTAATTTTAAGAGCTACTTAATAACTGTCTTATTTTTTAGTAGAAGAAACACATACTTTTTCTTACTAGTYTTCTGATTTTATGTCTATGTAGTTTTCTCAAATTTCAGTAATTTCACTTTTTGCCCACAACTGTGAAAGCTAGAGATCATGTGTGGATTTTATGCTACCTTTCAGCAACCATTGACGTTCAGCATTTTTGCATAGTTAGAAAAAATTCCAGTATTGTGTTGCAACTACCAAGGAGATCTTTTCAAATCAAATAACCCACACCCAGAAATTTAGAGTCATCTGAGGAACTCCCATACCCATTTACCTTACCTTTTAATGACTCAGAAAATAGAGATACAGTTGGTCTTCTCCCATCACATGAATATTCCCTACCATGTGTCCCAGTACTGTCCTGGCATATCCAAACCCTCATAATTTTGCTTAAAAAKAATTCAAAAGAGAGCTGTAGAATGAACAAGTGAGTCACACTTAAATTCAGTTGGGCCTTAGTTTAAAATTCATTTTGACCTCAGGCTTCAGACTGGTTCCACTGGAGCAGTAAAAAGCTGTTATGAAAACGAGGAAAAGAAATGTTCTTTCTACTCATTCCACAATGCCAATAGTAGGATGAGAACAATACTGAGYGTGTTTCTGTAGCATCCCAAATTTATAACCTGCTTTGTTGAGTARAGGAAATACGGAACACTTCTAGTGACTGTATATCAAATTACATTGAGATTGTATTAAAATACCTCAAAAGTTCTTGAGACAGCTATTGTAAGTCATATTTCTCCACCTATCAGGTAAGAGTCCTGACTAGAAGTAATTGTATTCCTGTTTTATTCTTTATAGTAGAAAAACTACAACAAAAGGAAAGTATTGCCATTTTATTTGACTATGGTACAAGTATTTTTGCCTGGGTTTTGTGCCTCCACTCCAAAACTCCAAGAAGGATTCAGGAAAAAAGCCACTAAAATAGTATTGAAAAGGAAAATAGACTGTTAGTGACAGATGCAAGAAGGTACCTTCACTTAACTTTTGAAAGAGAAGTCTTAACAGAAGTTTGTAAGTAGATGGAGAACAGAAATTTGACTACGGTTTAGTTTCTGTTAGCAGTGAAAGCAAGAAGAGAAATCTACAAAATTTGAAGTTACAGGAATGTTTATTCAGTAATATAATTTAGCAGGGATTGTGGTAGACTGTTAATACTTGAAAAATTAAAGCAACTTCCCACCCCCCCGCCCTGAACTGTTTTATACAAAAAATCACAGAATCATACAATAATTTACGTTGATAGAAATGTCTGCAGGTCATCTGGTACAACACTCTTGATACTCTGATCAAAGCAGGGGTGGCTTTGAAGTTATACCAGGTTGATTAAGGTAAAATTTAAAGTATTTCCATGGAAAGAATTTCCACGGAAAGAATTTCCACAGCCTTCCTGGGCAATATCTGACACCATTTTTGTGATATTTTTCCCCTCCTATCTAAYTAGAATTTCCTTTACTGCAAATTGAGTTTGTTGCTTCTAGTCCATTCTCTGTGCACCTTCAGGGAGAGTACCTCCCATCAGGTAGTTGAAGACKGCAGTAAGATCTTCCCTTAAATAAAAAAAACCTCRACTTCCTCAACTCGACTTTCTCAGSTCTGCCCCCCAGCTAGCTTGGTGGCTTCCTGCTAAACTCATTCTAATTTGTAAATCTTTCTCTTGTAATAGGTGGGCCAAAAGTGGGCGTAGTGCTCCACATGCAACATCATGAAGGCTAATATCAGGGAAGGATCACTTCTGTGGACCTGCTGGCAACACTCTTCCTAATGTAGCCTAGGAGGCTGCTGCCCTTCTTTACATGAGAGTGCATTGCTGGCTAGTATTCAACTTATCGTCYACCAGAATCCCTATGTCCTCTGCTGCAAAGCTGTTTTGTAGCCAATCAACCCCCAGTCTGTGCTGATGCCTAGGGTTATTTCTCCCTATGTGCAGGAATTCCTTGAACTCCATGAGGTATCTGTCAGACCATTTCTCTACCCTGTCAAGGTCCATTGAATAGCAGCCCTTCCCTCCAGCACATTTTCTACCCCCTGCCCAAACCCTGACACAAAGGCAACCCAGTAAACACACTGACAAAGAGGAATAACTACTTATCCYGGAGCCGCAGGACATCCTTGATAGACTCCTTGATGAGGTGTAGGTGTCAGGACAAAGGAACCTTGATGGGCACACAACAAAAAAATCATGTTCACAAACCAACCTTCCAGGAAAACAGGAATCCGTAACAACTGTTCCGAGAACTGGTGTGCTGTGCCCACTTATATATCTACACCAAAAAGGTATAAAAAGTAACTCACTATCTACCCAAAATGAGTTTCTCTGCAGGAGCTTCTCTGCACAAGATCTCCCGGACAGACCAGACCCTGCCAGGGATGCCTGGCTGACTCCAGACTCCATAATGCGGATCATCTATGAAGACAGACTTTTTCCTTCCTCAAGTAGCCCKGCTCCTGTGAGTGGTCTGATGAGTGTTGCACCGTTAACACCTCACATAATACATATAGGCGTGCATATAGGTGAATGATCGTAAGTATATACTTACTTTACTGGTGGTAATTCTGTAATAATTTCGGGTTTTTATATATATATACACACTTACTAGTGGTAACCTGTTTTATATACATATACATATAYATATACACACACGCTTTACTAACAGTAATTTGTAATAAAGAAGTTCACAGCAATGCAACTTCCAAGTCCRTGTGTATTATGGAATCCTGCAAAGCCCACAGTCATGACCTTTACACACCCACGGATCGGGTAACCGTCATAGGTCATGACCCTGACAGATACAACCCTCCAACCCTGTAGCATGATCCATAGATTTGTTGAGAGTCCACTCCATTCTATTATCCTGGTCATGAATAAAAATGTTAAACAGTGTTGACCCCAGTATCAGTCCCTGAGGATGGTTAATCACTGCCCATCAGTAGGATTCTACATGACTAATCATAACGATATGAGCCCAGCAGTTCAGCCAATTCCACACTCAGTTACCATTCCATCTGTCCAAGCCATATCTCTTCAGTGTGCCTCCAGGGATAACGCAAGGATGGGTGTTCGTCTCAAAAGCCTGACTAAAGTCAAAGTAAACAATATCCGCTTTTCTTTCCTTCTCCACTGAACGACTCATTTCATCATAGAAGGCAATGAGGTTGGTCTGGCATGATTTGCCTTTGGCAAATCCATGTTAGCTTCTCCCAAACACCTTTTTGTCCTTGAAGTGTCTGGACATAGTTTCCAGAATAAGTTTTTAATTTAAGTTAAACTGACCAGCCTGTAGTTTTCCAAATCCTCCTTCTTCCCCTTCTTGAAAATGATCATGATGTCTCCCTTTCTCATTGTCAAACATCTTCCCAAATCATAGAATCATAGAATCATAGAATCATTAAGGTTGGAAAAGACCTCTAAGATCATCGAGTCCAACCGTCAACCAACACCACCATGCCCACTAAACCATGTC
>JAYKAV010000002.1:198710-251772 GCA_035582835.1 Phoebastria nigripes
TCTCGACCAGTGTCCTGAACAGGCCGAAGTCCGCCCTCCAGAAGTCCATGGTAGCGGTTTTGCTGGCCCCCCTCCTTACTTCACCAGTAACTCCAGTGATTGACATGAATACAGTTCGTCCACAGTTATTGAGTGTGAAACTGGTATTAATTAAGGGAAATCTCATGGCCTAATTCATACAGTAGGTCAGAGTATCTGATCAAAAGTGCCCTGTTGATCCTACCATCTGTAAACCTATATTCTTCCTACTCAGGAAGATTTGAGGACTTACAACAGTGACCTGAGGGTGATCAGGTCCAATACTCTGCTCCATTTATGTCTGTTATTAAAAATAGAGGGTGTCTGTGGGAGATGTCTGTTAATTCTTAATCTTCTCTGATTGGCAGAGCAAAGCAATGTCTACACAAAGGGAGGCTGCACTCTTAGCTTTACTGGAATGATATTGAAGCAATGGAAGATACACCRTACTTCAAACTATCCAGAGAAACCCAGGAAATTGTATAACTCATATTTATATGGAAGGTATAAAACTGTCTCTAAGCCTTAAATGAAATCAATAATAGGACATTTCATTAGGAGTTCTAGTTTCATATTAAATTAACTGAAGTGCTGTCTTATTTATCAGAGCAGYGTACATTAACTCCCAGAAGCTGAAGACAGGGCAGTAGGAATAGGAGTAATAGGTTATGCTGTCATGGGGGAAAAAGAACACCAAATAATGTGATACTACTAAACTCAATTTATGAAGTGGACCAAGMAAGTGAGAAGCTGTGTCAAGGAAAGTTTTACAAACACACACACATGCACACACACATGCACAGTTATAGTTAGCTGAGACCTGTCCCAGTCACCATACCAGTGAGTTGAAACAGCCCAGTCTGAGGCGGCACAACACTCACTCCCACCAGTGTCCGTGTCAAGCTCTGGGCACGGCTCAGCTCTGACACCTCTAGTCACCTGCTTCTATGCATGTTGAACAGTGGCTTGACAGTGTTCCCCAGGTCTCTATGATTGGGTGGGTTTTATAGCCAGATATGAGCACAGACTGCCAACCAAATAGGTTGCTATCCTGCTATACCTCTCYGGCAATTGCAGATATTGTTCTCCTGTCACCTGTTGATCCATCACCCATGACAGGGCTCATCACTCAGGTTTTGTCTGCATTGTCACGTTTGGCCATAGCCCACTGCACCTGTTTGGGTTGTGGTTGGCTCTTGGCCAAGATGGCTGTGGTAGGCCCATATCAGATGCCCTGAGAATCTCACCCTGCTTTCAAGATCTGATGCTCAGGATTCTCATCTTTTCTTGAATGGACAAATTCCTGAATATTTATTGCTAGGAGAGTATTATTTTTCTGCGTGGGAAATTAGTTATGCAACTGCACTATGGAAATGGGGAAYGTTATCAGATATATATTCCTTACCTTGGTAGTAAACTATCAAATTAGCTAGGGGTAGTATTTGCCTTTAGTGGTCACTCTGCTAAAATTGTTGATGGGAACTTTCAGGTTGCTGATAAGCAAGGGTGTCTTGAGAATAACATGTTTCTGGGTGGTTTGGGTAGAAATTAATTCTCCACATAATATTCTATACACACATAAAGAATTTTTCTATTTAGTTCTGTTATAAATCCATTTTCATTTTATTACAATAGCRTCCCAATTTTCATGGCATATTTTATTCAGTACAAAATCTCTGACTCTAAATTCTTGGATCTGAAGAGGAGCATATAAGCAGAAAATTTCTTTCCTGCAATAAATTGTTGCAATATAGTAAGTTTAGAGATTTTGAATATTCTGAAAATGGGAATTTTTAAACTGCAGCATTTAATACCAAAGTAGATCAGCATTATTAATATTATATCTGGTAAGTTTTCAGGTGATCAAAGTCACTGCTAATCACTTCGAAAAACTCTAAGGAATACGTGGAATATAAAAGTAGCGTGGCATTTCTAAATCTCTTTTATCTCCCCTGTAACATTTCTTTCTTTCATTCAGAGGATGCTTCAGCCACAAAATACTTACTTATAAACCACAGATTTTACTCACAGCTGGAAGGGTCCTACATTATGACCAAAGGAAGAGGTTTCCAAAAGATCATAATAGGTTGAACACTGAACACTGAAAAATGTGCTTCTGTCACAAATGGCTTGGAATACTGGTTATGTTTTAATGACATTCCTGGCAATTTAAGAATGTACGGATGATTGCCCTGCATCTAGGTCGACTGACAACCTATTTTGAAGAGCAACTGGCAGAACAAACCAAGTGAAGGAAATGAAAATGGGGCACATAATATTTTCCCAACATATATCTCCTAAATTCTCCCAACTTTCTGTAGTCATAGAGACTATTTTTTTTTTTTTAATTGAGCTGGTTATTGTAAATTTGTGTTCAATAACCCTTATGATTTTTTCCATTAATTAGTGCAATCGCACTGAACCTATCTAGACTTTAAGTTTCTGTGGTTATTACTGTTCACTGAAAGATACTCACTTGAAGACAGTCATCTTTTATGCATTGGAAATAAAATGGGGATCTACAGTGTCTTTAGAAACATATATTTTTCTTTCTGTTACTGCCCCTAAATAAAGCATTTGACATGCATTCAGATGTCACCCTGCTCTTTTTTCTTGGACTGTATGGTATGAGTTAAAAAATTGAAAGAAGGAACAAAACAAGGAAATGGAGAGAGAGAGAGAGAGAGAAAGAATGTAGAATTGGAAGAAATCTGAAACAGATGATGGGAAAAGGAGAAGAGATAAAGTAAGAACCCATAGAGGAGAAGAAAATAGATAAGAACACCAAGAGAGGTTTATTAACATTGAATCACAAAAGAAATAATATCATGTTAAGCAAGGAGAAAAATTCTGATGATTGACATATATTGCTTGATCTGCAATTCCAGTCTTCTCGTCAAGTTAAGCTAACAAAAAACCTGTAATAGGTATACAAGAAAAAAAAAAATGCTGAGATTACAGCAAATACAGAATTTTTTTTTTTTTTTTTTAATATTACATTAATACATGTATAAATTATGGACACCATTCATAACTTTGCCTTGCATTATCACAGATATAGGTTAATCTGTATTGTACTGCATTATAATGTAATAGAGATGAGTAAAGATGTAATAAGTTTTTGTAAAACTTACTGAGATGTTACCTGTATATGWGTGCAGCTAATAGAGGCAGCCCACAGGTGTCATTTTACACAGCAGTTTGCAGAGAGGGGTACACAGAAGGGGGCCAGCAACTCTGCCGAGGGCAGTGCACATGTTCAGCAATGTTGGTGATGCACTGCAAGGACTGGTCCCCAGCATGTGCTGAAGCAACTATCCCTGTAACATCAGAGGCCTCAGCCCAGACCCAAGGAGGATGCAGCTGTCCGGGTCCTGGGCTGCTGGGACACCTGGAACCACCTGCTGAGGCTGGGACAGCAGGAGGTAGGTTCCTTGCCTGCAAGAGGTGGGCAGGGGTGGAGGGTCTGTGTCATCAAGTGAAAGAATTGCAGGAGGAGGTCAGCAGTTTGTGCAGCAGCAGAGATCACCAGAAAGAGATAACCAAACCTTCTCCAAGACCCTGCAGCTTCAAGAGCCCAAACCCTTAGCTGTAACAAAAGAAGGGCAGGCAAAGTCTGTGCCTGTCAGGGTGGGAAGTGGAGACTCCTGCAAAGGCTGGAAGCATGTGGCTTCTGGCACTGGGAGGGAAGCTCTTGATCGACCTGCAGGTCTGCAACTACTGAAAAGATTTAGTGCCCTGATAGCAGGTGAGGGACTGGGAGCTGTGTCCAATGAAGCACCTGAGCTGGCTGAGTCTGAGCATTGCAGCAGCAACCAAGAGGAAGTGGCAAGTGATAGCAGTGAGTGAGCCCCTGCTGTGGGGAAAGGCCCCCATCTGCCAACYTGACCTGCTGTCTAGGGAGGTTTATTGCATGCTGGGCACTCAGATCCAGTATGTTATGGAAAGACTGCTGAGATTTCTCTGGCCCTCAGACTATTAAACCCTGCTGCTCTACCATGTGGACACCAGTGATACTGCCAGGAGAGATCTGAAAAGGATCACACGTGACTAAATGTGTCTGGGTGCAATGGTCAAGAGCCTGGTGGACCAGATGTTTTTCTCCTCAATCCTGCCAGTGAGATGAAAGGCCTTAAGAAGGATCCTGTGGGTCAACAACTGTTTGTGCAGCTGGTGTCAGCAGTAGGGCTGCAGCTTCTGTGATCAGGGGACCCTATTTGAGGATCAAGGACTGCTTGGAAGAGATGGGATCCACCTAAGGGGGACAAAAACATCTTTGCCAGCAAGCTGGCTAATCTGATGAGAAGAATTTTAAACTGAGAATGACAGGGGAGGAAGAGGATGACAAACAATGAAATGAGGAAGTGGTGGACCGGGTTGGCAAGCAAAGGGGATATCAAAATCAGCAAGACAGGGGTCACCCCAAGTGTATGCATCATGGTTGGGAGATTAACCTCAAGACCTGCTACAGAGGTAAAATTTTGGGGCATTATTTGCCAAAGCAATACCTTGACAGAACCAGACAGCAAGGGTTCAGTTAAAATTGCATGTAAATATTTGTACTGGACCCACCCCAGAAGAAATTCATCTCTGCTGAGGTCCTGGACAAAGTGTAAAACAGCCAGTCACTAATGGTGTACACTGGGGACAATTTTGTTTAACATCTTTATTAATGACCTGGATGATGGGGCAGAGTGCACTACCAGCAAGTTTGCAAATGATACAGAACTGGAAGAAGTGGTTGATACACCAGATGGCTGAGAGGGACCTCAACAGGTTGGAGAAATGGGAAGAGAAAGAACTGATTGAGTTCAACAAAAGGAAATCCAAAGTCATATCCCTGGGAAGGAGTAACCCCAGGCACCAGGACAGGCTGTGGAAAACAGCTGGAAAGCAGTTTTGCAGAAAAAAAACCTGTGGGTCCTGGTGAACAACAGGTTGACCATAAGCCAGCAATGTGCCCTTATGGCAAAGGCGGCCATCAGCTTCCTGGGCTGTGATAGAAAGACCATCAGCAGCAGGTCRAAGAAGGTGATCCTTCTCCTTTACTCAGCACTGGTGAGGCCACATCTGAAGTGCTGGATCAAGGTCTGGGCTCCCCAGTACAAGTAAGACGTGGAGCTACTGAAGCAAGTGCAGTGAAGGACCATTAAGGTGATTAAGGGACTGGAGCATCTTACACTCAAAGAGGCTGAGTGAGTTGGAACTGCTTAGCCTGGAGAAGAGAAGGTTCAGTGGGGATCTGATCTGTGTGTGTAAATACCTGGTGGAAGGGAGGAAAGAAAATGCAGCCAGACTCTCCTCAGTGGTGTCCAGTGACAGAGCAAAGGGCAATGGGCACAAACTGAAATGCAGGAAATTACATTTAAATGTAAGAAAAAACTTTTTTTCCTGTAATGGTGATGGAAAACTGGAACAGATTACCTCCCTGAGACGTGGTGGAGTCTCCTTCTGTGGAGATATTCAAAACCTGGCTGGACACAGCCCTGGGCAATGTGCTCTAGTTAATCTTGCTTTAAGCAGGGGATTTGGACTCAATGACCTCCAGAGGTCTCTTCCAACTTCAACTTTTCTGTATTCTGTGATTCCTTTTATGAAGGGTTAGTTTTTAGAAGCTCTGACTTTTGATATTACAATTTTTCATCAGAATACAGCTTTCCTTCCTTGTAACTTGATTTTGCATTCTTTCTTATTCCAATTTATAAACATAATTTCAACTTAAACTTGTCTTCTCTCTTGAACATACTGGCTTTTCCTCACCTCCTGAATAATATTTCTATTTCTTTTTCTTACACAAAGTATTCCCTTCCCACCCTCCTGATTTATACTGACCTTTTTTTTTTTTTTTTGCTGGCTTATACAAAACAGAGTCATCAATGATTTTCTGTTTGTGTGTGTTCTGTTTCCATGAAATAGGACAACTGACATAAACAAGAATTAATAATTTATAGTGAAACTCATCTAACACGTTTGTTTTAGGAAAATATTTGCAAAGGCGAAAATAGTAAAGACAGTGATTCTTATTTACAATTAGTATTACAATTGCATAACTTTTAACACCCCTTTAGATACATAATTCTATATTCACACAGATTTATTCCTAGGTCATATTTCTGAAATCCTAAAGCTGAAATTTATCAAGGTTWTGAAAACAATATATAAAACTTGTGATATGTATGAAGAAGTTTCTCTTTTCATAATTCCAGGTATATTTGCATGTGTTCCTTACTTYAGGTGCCATTTACTTTTCAATATCCAAAATAGTAATTTGGTACATGACCAAATATTTACACAAGCTTAAGCCCAAAGCTATTTGATTAGACTAGAAGTTGCTGCTTTCGTAGTTGTTAGTGCATGCTTGAGTATATTGTCTATATATGTACACATATATAATATACATGCAAATATAATGTATGCATGCATTTTGTTTTTATATATRTATGTATATTATACACACACAGATATATATAAAAATATACACACATATACCAGGACAGTAAACATAAAACAAGGGCAGAGAAAGAATTATATATTATTTCTCCCTATAAAATAGCATTTTGTTTATCATAATGTTAGAAAGGTCAAAATTTAGTTTTCTCCAGAACACCTATTTTATTGCCATTACGAATTTACCATGACCTCAATGAAAAAGTGTAATAGCTAGCTGGTGAACTAAAAATTCCCATAGGTCTTAAAATCACCCTGAGTGCTGAGTAAGAAACCTCAAAGATAGGCCCATTTCTGAAGTCAGCACAAAATGTACTTAACAGTTTAACTCAAGATTTATATCTCTCTTGTCACTTTGAATTTGAATAAACCAGCTATAAATATTTATTCTAAGGGGACAAGAATGATGTCTCCCATGGTAGAGGAAATTGTGCCATTCTAACACCTAATTCTACAATCCTAACTCCTTTCTATGTCACCATTCTTTGTCAAATGATTGGAAAATGACATCTGTTTTGGACAATGAGGTCTCATTAGATCACTTAAATTTTCTTCAGCATTCTTCTGACATCCATGATGATATGTTATATACATTATGCATATATCTCATGATGTTTTCTAAATTCAAAAGAAATAAATTTCACTTTCAATAAATGGTAGAATATTGTTTACTGGATGAATGAGAAACAAATGTACAAAGAACATCTTAGTCTTGAGCTGTAAACAATTGTTAAACTGAGAACAGTTGTAAAGTTTATTCAAATGGATTGCAGAAACATCTATTGTATAGCGAAAAATGCAAAGAAATATACACACAACAATGCTGAAAAGAAGGGATTAAAGCCATTTGTTAAATTCCATTACATTTTGAGAACTGAGGATGAAGGTTTTTTTTAAAATGTCTGTTTATTTACATGTCTATGTATGTAACATAAACAAAAAACAAAAAAACTCCTCCCCCAAAACACCAAACAACAACAACAAMAAAAACCTAAAACATGGAACTCTTCACTTTTTAGCAAGCTGGAAGGAAAAATTGTAAGACATTTACAGAAAAGACCTACATGATCATGACAGCTCTGCTTTACTAGTGAATGTTTTTAGAACTACATATCTTTAAGATTTGAAGCGCATCTTTTTGTTTACAAGTACCTTTCTTCAAAGATATATATGTTAAATATTTCTTGTTCAGTAACCAGCTAAAATGCATTCGTATATATCATATATCCTTCTGTCTTCAGTGACATTCAAGTGTGAAGTCACAGGCTGGTAGAGCAATGCATGGAAGAACTGTATAGAAAGGCAGGTGTTTGTATCCAGATATCCTTACTCTTTTATCAACTCTACTTGAATAACATAGAGATGAAATTTTTGTTTAAAATTAATCTTCTCTCAATTAGATGTTGTTTTGTAGAATTTTTCTATGGTGTAGGTGCACAAGCTCTCTGTGGACTTTCAGGACAGGTTATGAAGACAAAAAGCTTGGAGGATTATGATATAAAGAAGGTTCACAGAGTCTCCTGCTTCTGAATGTTCTGATGAAATTCTGACTACAAGTGCAGGACTTGATACTTGATTAAGCCACAGCAAGTATTTATCTCAACAGCTAGACAATTGACTTCTTTTTAATAATATAAATTTTGTTCTTTATAAAATGAACTATATATAATTAAATTGTTTTATTTCTCTTCTAATCTATAAATGTTTCTTTAATATTTGTTCTCATYTCTTTGTAAGATACATCAGATTCTTGCCTTTTGTTCCTAATGCTGTTTTGATTTCCTTGACTTGAAAGCACTAACTGATTTTGTAATTATAGATTAATTTGTTCCTCTGCTTCATCATTATCTTCAGATTTGAATTTTACTTTTCTGAAATTCAGATATGGGGGTTGAATTATATATGTTTATTTTTCTTCACTTGTTCTTGCTTTAAATTAAATTAGAAATAGACTTTTTATTTGTAAGTCATGCTTTAATTAGAGTACAGTACTTTTAATAATAGGTAAATGAGAATAGGTACTCTAATGTTCAGAGTAATTGATTTTACACATCATGGTGACATGAACCAGATGAAGAAGCAAATAAAAAAATCTTATTTATTTTTATGAATGTTTTATTTGCATAATAAGGTATTTTAGCATCTTTCTTTGTTCTTGCACTACTGCTTCTTTCTGTCCCTCTCCTTCTAATATATGCATGCATGCAGAGGAAATGCATAAAGACATAAAGTTATGCCTTTAAAAGGAAATGGTATTCCAAGGTAAAGGAATTAATTCTGTCATATTTATTTATTTTACTGAGTGAAGATTAGCAGTGTTTCTCTCAGTGCACTCACACTTATTTTTCTCTGTGCTTTTTACAAGTTATACAATTAGCACAGCTGGTATTACCAGGAAAATCAAACAATCTCTAATGATCTTAAACTCTTTTTTTGCTATTTCTATGTCACTGGTGTTCTAGTAAAGGCTGAAATCCTGCAGGTTCTACATATAAAGAAATGCTATTTCTGGATCAGAAATACACACTTTACAGTTTTAGGAATTTGCTAATTGTACTACGTAAGTGTGTCCTTGAAGCTCATTTAAGGAAGCATCTAGATGATTAATAATTGTCTTCAACACTGATGCCTAAGTACCTGTTAGCTCTTTTGTCTTTTACTGCCTGCAGAAAAAGATGTATTTGTGCAGACATACTTCATACTTTTAGTTATACATTTTTATCTTCAGTTATTCAGTTAAAGAAAACAGTTACTCAGTTACTCAGACATTTCATAAAGCTTGTTTCTGGAAATGTGATTTTTAACCACATTCCTGCAATAAATACATGTTCTTGATGTATTTTACTGTAAAATATTGAAATGCATGCATGATCATGTTGACCAGGAAATGAATATATTACCAATCATTTGAAAACAATTTTGATCCGTTCATTACGATGACATGTTATGTTACAGCTTTGCTAATGTCCTTGTTAAAAAATAGATCTTCAAACCATTTCAGCTGTTCCAAAAGTGAAACACCTAAGAATAAGTATATGATTATACACTAATCATTTAACAAGCTGTACGGTATGACTATAATTTGCTACTCAGAATTTAACAAATTGCCTCCTCAAATCAAACATCTGCTACTGTAAGTGACAGTGATTACCAAAAAGGGATATTAGGCATCATAGCCCATAAAAACATCAAAGGAGCTTGATATACTGTGATGGAGAAAGTATGAGGGTTTGTAATTTTATTTTTAACACCTGAAAAAAATACATATATTTCTGAATCTTAATAATATTGCTCTGAGTTTCTTATTTTAAGATTCTGTTCTCAGTTGGTTAGGTCATAAGTTTGTTAGAATTTAACTATGAACCTATYCGGATGATGGCATTAATATGTATTTTTTAATTATCATAATTTTCTACCAAACTATTTAGCCTTTTCTGACACTAACATTGAATGGAATGGGTTTCTTCTTTTTTCCTCTTTATTCTGATATCGCCATGTTACAATTACTGTAGTTCCCACATGTTGTGAAGAAAAGGATTTGACGTTTAACAAGGGACAGTTTTTGTGTTAAAAATAAATCTTTTCCTTCTCCTACAAAAGTCTGCTCAAATCCAGTGGGATTATGGCTTTTGAGATGCTTTTCATGTCACAGACACAATGTATACACTGTTCTTGTAATAATGAATGAAGGACAAATGGTCACCAAATCAAGCAGTTCAGATTGATTAGCATCCTTGTAGTCAGCACATCGGAGGTCCTGAGGCAAGCTGTGCTCTGCTGCAGGTCAGGATTCTTCACCAAGAAAACTGCTGTTCTCATTCTAGATTTGAGTCCAGGAGTGAAGAAATATGTAACCTATTGTGCATGGGTTTATAACTCATTAATATGATTTTTTTTTTTTTTTTTTTTTTTTTTTTTCAAGAAGGTTTTTTTTTTTTTTTTTTTTTTTTTTTTTTTTTGCTGGTACAAGAAGGTAGGTTTCATATTGATTTTACCATGAGGGGTCTCAGGACTAGTCGAAGCTCGCTTTGGCCAAGGTATATTTTACCTTGCTGTAACAACTATCTGCCACTGAAGTAACTGTTTCCTGCCCTGCTTCAGCTTCAGTTCTGTGAATACCACATAGAATAAAGGTCTGACCAGGCAAAATAGTCATAGTGTAGCAAGCGATAGCTTTGATGTCAGCTGAAGTTGGGGGATGCTGTTGGGCAACTTTTGAACTTTACCTGGATACCAATGACCAGGAAGCAGGCTGAAGTAAGAAAATGTATAAAAATAGTCCCAATCAGACTTGAAGAATGAGGATGAAGGGACCCTCATCTCCAACATCAAAATCCTCCTAGTCTCGACTTGGGACACTGATAACACACAGAACCCATCACCTTTCTGCTTGAGAAAGCTGACACCATCAGCCTTATGATCCAGAGGACACTGGAAGGGTGACAATAAGACTGAAGTAAAGATGTAGATATTAGTACATTTTCTTGTGTATGAATTTTAAACATATTATTAATGTGTCTTTTTTGTATTAGGAGTAAGTGTTAGTGTAACTGGAGCATTAATAAATTATATTCTGCTTAGATTGCTAATATTTTATTTAGGGTAGCAACAAATCTTGATTTCATAGAAGTGGTGTTCTCTGTTTTGGCCATAGCAATATTTTGAATATAATGTGGACAATGGTCCTGAGACAAAATATGAGCAAAACAAGTCGACCCTACAGGCAAACTTTCTATGAAGTTTTTGTGTGGTACCAATTTATAGCTTCCATGAAAGATGGAATTGCTTATGAACTCTGTTTATGGGTGACTAATCACATTACTGTCTTGAGTGGCAAGGTGAATTTTCCTTAAATCCTGGTTTCTGGCTGATATGAGACAGGGAAAGATAAGTATCAGAACTGAAGATAGTAGGGCTATCTATTTCTATGGAAATATTTTCATCATATTTCATAAACAAGAAATCACTCTACCTCTCTCATATAATACAAGTCAACTCTGATCAAAAAACTTACCATATATGTGAGAAGTTATCTTGGATAAATCACAGGCACTGTGGCATTTGCAGAAGGTGTCTTTTTCAATTTGAGAGTTCAGTTTGCAGTATTAACTTTATGAACAGTCTGCCAATCTGTTCCAGGTATTCCCTAAGAGACAACTAGCTAAGTAATGAATATGTTAATTTGCTGAATTTTTATGAATATTTTGTTAATACCAGATAAAACTAAAAGAGATCCTAGGTTACCTTAAATTTGATGTCTGGACATTTGGTTAGTTGTGGCTTGGTCCATATTCTTTCAGGGATGAAAGACAGAAGTACCTAAACTCTGAGGTTAGCTCAGAACCTGGTATAGCTTGTCAACATGAAATTGGCTCACAGCACAGCAGCCATGATCATTTTCATTCAAGTAGGTGGTCAAAGGAGAAGTTCAGTGCCTCCTGTCTTTTTCAGAAAATATTGTGTGAGTTGCAGTGCTCATCCATGATGTGTTGAAGATAGGCTCAGCACTGTTTTCTGCATAAGAGGATTCAGAAACAAAACTATATTTCAGGAGAGTATAAAACCCACCAAAGTGCAGGTAAACTGGAGAAATACTTGCCTTTGCCCAGACATGACACCATAAGAGGTGGAAGACAAACAAGGCAAAGTGAGAGAAAACTAGAGGAATATTGCATTGGTAATTTGCAGTGCAGGATTAGAAGGKGGCAGCCTTGTATACTGTTTTCTTCTCAAAGAGGTCTTCATTTTTCAATCTACTATTTTTTAATGTAAAATGAATTAGATGTCCAAGACTTCAGCACTCCTGGCATACAGCTTCCTCCAGATGAATTCTTTATTCCTCTCCTCCATTTTACTTCAACTATTTCATAACCTAGCTGTTAAGGCTCTCTCCTGCAAAGTACGCTCTGAATTTCCTCACAATGAAACAGAGCTTAAATTCAAGTTTCCTATTTCCTTGGTATGTGTCATCAGCACTACATTATACTGCAAGGAGTGTATGGCACTATGTTTCTTTGTCTAGGCAGGTTCTTAAGATAGTAAATTCAGTTCAGTTAGGCACTTGAATTTAAGAGAAGACTAATGCTTAGGATCATGAGTGAATGAAAACATCTACAATGAGTTTCAGTTTAAAACAATGTTGGGTCAGGTGTATAACAATAGAAGCCTATCACCATCGTAAGCATCTCAGTATATCCCTGCTTAACTTCTAGCTATTCATCATGAGTCCAGACTATCCTCTTTGAATTAGCTCATATGTCAGAGGACTCAAGGAAGACTCACAACTTTTTGGAGCAGCCGTGAAGTTTGAAAAGGGGAACAAATATACAGCCCACTAAGTGTGTTGAGTAGGTCTTCACTGTCTATAAGAAGAGTTTAAACATACAGACCTCAATTGCCACACATAGATGTCTAGTAGTATTTAAAACCTCTTAGGATATGTAAGACATATGTGTGGGATTAAAAGATAAGACACAGTACCTAAAGAAGACACATACATACTCTGTAGCATCTGCCAGAGGTCAGGGTGGATATGCTATGGCACCTCAAAAGGCACTAAATATCTGTATGTGAAAATTGAACCTCATCTAGTATGTACACACTGCTATTTAAATACTTTAACTGAATTGTTTGGACACTATAACTGAATCCTATTCCTTCTGTGTAGAGAGTTACACTTCAGAGTTAGTTACACTAACAGAACCTCATGCTCAGTATTTGTTACTGAATAGCTTTTGGTAGCTCTTGACACTGCATGAGCTTTCTGGTGTACCTTTTAGCAGCATGTATCACTCTATAGTGGCCATACAGAGAACTTTGGCAGTAAATTCAACAATGAGCATTCTATAGGGCCACAGTGAATAATTTTTACGTTCTTTTATTTTGCTCTAAATGATTTTTTTTGAGTGGCATAAACACTATGACCAGAATTTATATCTACTTCTTCTACATCTTCTAGGACGTAGAACATTTGTATCAACACAGAAACTTTATTACTTCGGATTTCTTTTCCAGCTTTGATTAGTTCAGCCTGGTTTTTCTTGTTGATTTTCAAAATGTGAAGTAATCCTTTCAGACTTCCACTGAGTGTGGATAAACATTTGTTTCCTGAACACTCTAAGAACTGACTGGGAGAAACTGTTCTGGTTACAGTTGTTACAGTTGTATTTGTCCAAGCAGCTGAAGGCACAGCTGACTTTAGAACCATTGGTCTTCAGCCCTGCTGACAACATCGTGACTAGAGCTAAAGTCAAAAGCAAAACCGTTATTTATTAAAAATACTGGTATTGGAAATAATCTTTACTCCACAAATTTGGAAAAAAATTGAAGGTGATTGTTTTGCAAGAAGGGAAAAATCCCTTGTGGAATAACTGTTCAGTTTCTTGAACAGGAAATTTACAAATGCAGTTTCACCTTCTGCCTGAGGGAGAAGCATCAAACTGATACTTGCTATGAAGGTGAAGGCAATGGAGAAATGTCATTTTGGCACTCCCATGAGAATTTGGGGAATGTTATAAATATTTTAATTACTTTTAAATCTCAAGATATAGAATAATATTTATTCCATTTTTGTAATCTGATGACCTGCACAAGTTATCAGTTTCATAAAAGGGACATCTACTTTGGAAACCTTTTGTAATAGAAGATTTCTGACCCTGCCTAGTTCTACACATGCAATTTTGGAGCATAGCATCAACTGCCACTGAGCACTGTAATTTTGACTAAAGTGTTTCCAGTCTTTGTGTGGGATATAATTTGCAACAGTGTAGCAAAACACAATGTAAGACGTATAGGAGGGGAAGATGATTTTATTTCAGAACGTTCACACACAGTCTTATACATACCCACATACCTACTAACACCAAGACATGTTGATTCAGGTGGTTTGTCGAGCTTGCAGACATGAGGACATTCACATCCATGCACCCTTGTCCAGGATTTTTTGCATYGGTACAGTGGGTAGTAGACACCAACCTGGAGACCATATAGAGATTGTGAATATGCCTTTTTGTAGCTTTCAGGAGCTGACAGTAATTAGTCTCTCCACCCTGACTCACCTTTGTGAGCCATCAAGATTTACTTACTGTCCTTTATCATTCAGTCTGTGTGTCCTGAGAAGCTGCACATGGATATGTGCTGCAATCTGGATGACCTACTAAACAAGTACACATCCTACTTTCATAGTCCTTCTGTCCTTTTTTTTTTTTTTTTTATCTTTTTGATGTTTCTACACACATAGTCTACCACTCACTATTCATTCATAACAATCTTCACATTTCTAGTACAATTTCCCACATTTGGAGGCTGCAGTACAGCTAGCTACCATTGTGGACTTCTGGCCTAAAAGGGATGTGAAATAGTGCTCTTGATAAATTTTCATTTCTATATAAATATGAACTGCTCTTTCTGTCCCAGCAGCAAGCAATAACATTCAAATGAATATATAAAACAGTAGCAAATCTACTGCTCCAGAATATACATTTTTGAAATCTGGAATGTGTTTTAAGGATTCTTAAGATAGAGAATGACTTGTGTTTCCCTAAGATGATGCAGGCAGTAGTGAAAGTGCTGAAGGATGAACTCTTAGGGAGGAAAAGGAGGAAAGTTAAGGTTGGTTTATGAATTTATGTAAAGGTGAATTGTTAATAATTTTTTTTTAAGAAGTAGCCAGAAGGGTGTATGTAGATCAGAGAGGAAGGATTCAAGACAAGGGGAAAACAGTAAATGTGCTGGCTTTAAACAATATTAAATACTAAGCCATATACTGGTTCTGGCTGGGATGGAGTTCATTTTCTTCATAGCAGCCTGTATCGGGCTGTGTTTTGGATTTGTGGCTAAAATAGTGTTGATAACACACCAATGTTGCACTTGTTGCTGAACAGTGCTTGCACAGTATCAAGACTTTCTCTTTTTTCCCACTCTGCCCCCCCCCCAGTGAGTAGGCGGGGGGTGGGCAAGAGGCTGGGAGAGGACACAGCAGGGACAGCTGACCCAAACTGACCAAAGGGATATTTCACGCCATACAACACCATGCTCAGCAATAAAAGCTGGAGTAAAGGAAGAAGAAGYAGGGAAGGGGAGTTGTCTTCAGGATGGACGTTTGGACAGAGCCTGGGCATTGGTCTGTTTGTGGGAGGGGATGAGTGATTTCTTTTGATTTGCTGGTTTGTCTTTCCTCCATCTATTAAACTGTCTTTATCTCAACCCATGAGTGTTCTCACTTTTTTTGCTTCCTTTTTTGTCCCCCCAGATTCTTGGGGTGTGGCAGGGAGGGAGGGAGGGAGAGCCTGTATGGGTGTTTGGCTGCTGGCTGGGGTCAACCCACCACAAACAGAAATACATTTCTTCGATCCTTTCCCATCAATTTCCCTACTTTCCAATAAAATCCCAAAAGAACTGGAATCATCACACTTGCCATTTTGTTAATTTTATCAGGAAACAATCAGTGCTAAAAAGAATAGAACGTTCATTTTTATTAATTTATTTTTTATTGCCCTACATTCTTACTAGAACAGTCATCTGTCTACTTTAAAGCAGAAAGCCAGCAAAACAACAGCCAGCTTGGAGTTCAGATTCACAAAGAAATAAATTACTTTCAGTATAATGATTTCAGGGTTTTTACTTTTATTTTGAAAGKGTAGTAATTTATGGAGAAGGAGATGAACACCAATATTAAGAAGACGTGTTGTGTTTTAGCACCTATTTACCACAAACAGCATAATAGTGACATTTCCTTAGACAGAATTTCACATTTTCCCAGACCTCTTTCCTCTGCTCTGAAATGAGACAAGCCAGCTGGAGCTTTTGGATTTCTACAAAAAAAAAAAAAAAAGGGAAAGCATTGCAAGTGACATTCAGCAGCATTATCTCGTTACAAATACATGGTATGCAGGAGCAGTTTTGTTCACATGTTGTGCAACCATTATGGAGAGTTGTTAGCAGGGTATGTTAGAGAGGTAGCTGTAGCATTTTTTGAGATAGCAGCTCCTCTGAGTATAAGTTATGATTGCTAAATGACTTTTCTGTGCTTAGACTGAGCAGGTCTCAGAGCAAATTTATAGGTATTATTCTTGTAGTGGGTAGGTGACAAATTACCAGAACTGAAAACTGGAGCTTTCCCTTAGGAAAATAAATCAGTGTGTTAACAAATTGCAGATACCCTCTTGAGAAAATTAGTTACGCTATCAAAGAGAAATTGCATTGATTTCAGGAGACTCTGAAGCTCTTTCTGTGGTTCTCACATGATAATATTTTGTTTAGGCTCTGTAATTGTAGTCACAAAAAGATGTAACAAAGGAAATTAGTAATTCTAGCTGTATTAATAGAAAAAAGGTTTAAAGCTGATTCATACAATTTSAGGATTTTTGTTGTTTCTTAATGACTTGAGTGTGTTGGGTTTTTTTGTTTGGGTGTTTTCAAGGGTTTTTTGTTCGTTTGTTTKTTTGTTTTTAACATCAGCAAGGGTGGGATTCAACAACAGGTCTCAGATACCCAAATAAAGATGTAAAAGTAGGTACATATGTATGAACCAGGTTTCTAAATTCCCATCAAGATCAATGGAAATCTTCATGTCATGTCATACATGCCTGCATTAAGATATCTGAGATATCTTAGTACCTAAATTGTCACTGGACCCCAGTCTTTAGGAAACTGCAATAAGGCCATTTTAACAAATGATGGAATTTCACTGCTAAACATAAAGTTTTTCATAAACCTTAGGCTGTACAGTACCTCTGGGTCAATCTGGCAGGTGTAACACTGGACTTTCTAAAAACCTGTATTTTTATGGGAAAAACAAAAAAGCAAACAAAAAAAAACCCAACCAAACAAGCAATCCCCCCCCCCAAAAAAAACCCAACAGCTGACATCCAAACAAGATACTCCATAATATCTAAAGCTGCATTAGACACCTATAGTTAGCAGCAGAATCCTGCCCATTGGCCTTTATAATCAGCAAAATTTTCTTTACTACTTATATAAAAAATACTGGGCTCATCTCGTCAGATTTTAAGCACTGAAAAATTAGGTAGCTTCTTTAGACTAATATAGTTGTCAGCAGAAATAGGCACTGCAGAGGACAATTAAGCCCATACAACAATAAATGAGACAGGCAGAATTAATCAGTCACTGGACTAATTCAGAGCTATTCTGAAAAAGCCTAGTAACATAATCTAAAAATAGACCAATCTCTCCTTCTGACTTCTAACATTCAGTGAGAATGTCCTGTCACCATGACTCACCTTTTTTCAAAATCAGTGGGTAACTTCAATGTCTACAGAAAAGCACTGCATTTAGAAGACTTTGAATCCTTATAGCCTCAACTAATTAGTACAGTCACTACTGCTTTCTGAGGACTAATCCTTCTTTACCTAGCAGATTTAGAAAATGTTCCTAATGTAAATAATGCGTATTTTCTGGTTGCTTGGAACATTTATCAAAAATAGAGAAATAAGGAAACAGAAGCTATTAGGAGATAGAATTCCATTGCAAATGTTGCAAATACCTTTGGCCAGAAGGAAGAAATAATTTAAAAATGTCAAAACATTTCATTCTGACAACTTAACAAAGAGACATTACATTTTGGAACTGCCACAATGCTTTGTTTCAACATTCTTCTAAATGAAATATTTCTCTCAGCACTTTAAAGCACTTTTTATTTAAAAAAAAAAAAAAAGACAATTCTTTCAACTCCAAAAGTAAACAAAATATTTCATTTCCTTTACACGCTAGTTTCATCTAAAAAACACTTTTTTTTTTTTTTTCTTTCCATGTAAAAATATTTGTTTCAGGTTACCAGGTCTTGAACTTTTAAAAAATGTGATTTGTTTTAGTGTGATCCAAGCTCCAGTAGTGACAATTGGATCACAAAAAGGAAAGGATAAAAATAGCATAAAATCTGAAGGAATTTACTGAATTCTGGTCTCAAAATGAAAACATTAACACAGATATTCTCTTTTTCCTTTCCTTGCTCAGGTATACTGTCCTCCAATTTTTTAGTTAAATGTGCATAGCTACTGGATAAACTCTAGTGTGCCAGTCAGTGTAAAGCAAGATTCCAGTAGATTTTTATGCTATCAGAATAGAAAAAGAGATTTCCGTAACATTTTTAATAGTTCCTCAGTCAGGAAATTGTGGTAAAGAATAGTTTATACCTACTTAAGGGTATCTTCATAGAAGATACGTGTTCTCCAGTTTTACTCTCTGGGAGYACTGGGCATCGCTGTGAAGTTAATCTATGGCCATTTGGCTTACTCCTGGGAAAGTCCATAGGACCTGCTAACAGCACTCATAGATAGTGGCATCCAGCATGGCTAAGAAAGGCTGTGATTATGCTGGCAGGTTAAACAGCTTTGAAATCCACAGTAAGATTTAGTATTCTTCTAACTGCTTTAAAACCTAAGCTGAATGTTTTAAGTTTTCTTCTCCGGAAATATTAGGCTAGTGTTTACAGAATTCTTGTATTTCATATTATGTGGATCTCTGTGAAAAGCTCCTGTGAATAAAGTCCTGAGCAGGCACATTGCTTGTTCAGGCTGTGTTCATGCTCTTATTCATACAGTGTTCATGGGGGAGTCAGTCCCTGGAGCCTCACTTACATACACAAACAAAGTTACCAAACTCTCTATTTACCTTGCTCAACCTTTTCAGTAATTCTTACTTCAAACATTACCTTCTTATAGAGTGCTGTTGATGTTTTATGTACTAGTCTCTGGAGTTTTCTTTGTCTTTAAAACTTTATTTTTTTCATTGGTATCATCTCTTAATGCCAAAATTCAAAAGCTGTTTGCTCCCAAAATATTATGTTCAGAGATACCTGAGTAGATCTACATTGCTAAATAAAACAGCAGTGAGTTTGAGTACAGGATCCCAGATCATCCCTATTCCTTAACTGGAAGGTATCTCCTTAGCTGTATTTTCAGCCATTCTACACAGCTCCCTTCAAGAAAGTCTGGTTGCCAAAAGCCCATACAGACAGGAGTCTAACAGATTTGTCTTCTTACATTCTACATAATCCTTCATCGCTATCCCAGTAGCCCCTGCAATCTCGAAAACTGTAACAAGCCCTCAGGCAACGCATTGGAGAATAAAACACAAAACTGTGTTTTCACACTTTAAAAACACCACTTCAGTATAGCCCTCATAATATTTCTGAACCTCTAGTTTTGAATAAAATAATATTCCTATCTGAGGCATCTCACATGGAGCCCTGGGGAAAAGGAGGGTCAGTATTATGCCTTTTAGACATACCTCTCAGGCAGTGGGGATGCAAGCTGTTCTGTGCCATTTGGGCAGGAGCAGCAGGGAGGCCTTTGACAACGCATGGTAGCTCTTACTCAGTTCTCATTACACTGGTGTATAAAACATCTGAGAATGACCCCAGGAAACTTCCCAGGATGTCTGCTCAAGTCAAAATGTCCTTATGATGGTGCGATGTGCATCACCAATGGCCTTGAAGAAAGTCTTGCAGTTACAATCTAACAGATGCAAAAAGAAGTAAGAGGAAAGGATGTATTTTATGCAAAGTTGAGTGAAAGTTTCCTCAGCATTACCTCCTTGAAGTATTATAGAGTCGTGACAGAGTACCATAGTCCTTGCAACTTCTTACTGCTTCTCACTGGAAGCAGTGCTGATTAATCACTGTTAGGATAGCACTACACATGTTTACTTGATCCAACGTAGGCACCAGAAAAAACCTTCACTATACAGTGGGTTTCTGACACAATAAGCCATGTGGGATACTTGAATTTTTTACATGCCTGAAAACTGAGCAAGATCAGAAGATGTATACCTTATCCTCTGTCAAACAAATCAGCAAGGATTATGTATGCACATTTGTATTGTGTTTACGCAGCTGGGTTTTGGCAGCGGGGGCTGCAGGGCGGCCTCTGTGAGGAGAGGCCGGGGCTGCCCTGTGCCAGACACAGCCGGTTCCAGCCGGCTCCAACCGACCCACCGCAGGGCATGGCTGAGCCCCATCCATCAAGATGGTGGCGCCTCTGTCATAACATATTTAAGAAAGGGCAAAACACTGCCCAAGGGTGAGGAGTAAGAAAAAATGTGAGAGAAACAGCCCTGCAGATACCAAAGTGAGAGAAGAAGGAGGGAGAGGAGGTGATCCAGGTGCCAGAGCAGAGATTCTCCTTCAGCCCCTGGAGAAGACCACAATGGAGCAGGTATTTCCCTGCAACCTGTGGAAAAGACCACACTGGAGCAGATATCCACACTGCAGCCCATGGAGGACCTCATGCCACAGCAGGGAGATATTTCCTGAAGGAAAATGCAGCTTGCGGAGAGCTCACACTGGAGCAGGCTTATCCTGAAGGACTGTAGCCCATGGAAGGACCCACGCTGGAGCAGGGGAAAAGTGTGAGGAGGAAGGAGCAGCAAAAGCAAACTGTTGCAGACTGACCATAAAAGTTCTACAGACTTGTTTTATATCACAAATGTAATATAACAGGAAGAGAAATAAACAAACAAACAAACAAACAAATATGATTCTTCTTAGCCTGCAAGGATTAGGCTACAGATGAGGTGGACAGTCCAAAACTGATTGTGAGTGTTTCATACTTACTTTGGTTTGGATATTGCCTCACACTGTGAAGCCTTTGACTACTATTGAAATCAAACACCCTGGAAAGCCACCGCTGTGGGCTACACAGACTTGGATAACTGAGTTTTGACACATAACAATCAGGATCTCAATAACCTTTTTATTTCATCCTTTCTTTGTGCTGTTATATTTTCTGTCCTTATTAACTGGTTTGTTTTTTTTTTTTTCTTAATAAGGAAACTTGTGGGCTTATATATAGAATTGTATTTTATGACAGTTTTCTGTAATAGTTACTTCATAACAGAAGGAATTTGACAATAATGAAAAAATACTATTGGTGTCTCCATAACTGCTGTAGCAAACAGTCAAAGAAAGCTTGAAACCTCCAGTGCTCCTTAGCATGTTTTTAAAACTCATAGCTATAAATAATGCCTACTGAAGTTTTACTTTTTTTTTTTTCCATATTTAACTTTTCTCTGGTGCAACAGGTAATCACAGCACACAGCACATAAAGCATAACCCAATATCAAATTACTTTGCTAATTTAATTTCATCTTCAGCCTCCTGAAGAACTACCTTGACTGATATATGTAAACTTTACTTTAGTTAAGCAAAATGTCTCTGTTTTTTTTTTTTTTCTGTCATCAAAATTATCAAAGGATTTGTCCTGTAACAGATGGTCTTGTTCATATTCTTCCACTCTGTCTAAAGAAAGCATAAAAAAAAGAAACAACAACAAAACCCCCCAAACCCAAACCTGTTTTGACTTCTTTGACTTAGACTTTGACTATCCCACCACAGTATGTTTAACTAAAGTCCTAACAATAAGAATTTTGACTTGATTCCAGCTCTCCTTGAAAGCAGTTGCAAAATTGCAATCATCTACTTTACCAAAGGATTAGTTTTATTGAAAAATTATCCTAAATGTGTGTAGCTCATGCACCTTGTTTTCCACAAAAAAACTCCACTATTATTTCTTTATCTAAGTCTAAACTATAGTTCTCCACAAAATAATATCTTCTGAAATAATAGTTGCAGAATATTTGTGATGTCTGAATTTATGTTCTGCACTTAAATCTCATATAATTCTGTACTTGTATTTGGAGATAACTAGAGACATTTTATAGACAATCTTTTTTACTCTGAAATTATATGACAACTACAGATATATAATGGATTAGGAAACTGAATTTAGATTTAGGTTGCATTTATTCTAAGGCAGATGTCTAGTTCTCCTTCTCAGATAAAAATCACATAATGTATAATGCACAGAAAAAAAATTATAGGAATACTACAAATGTAATTATCAAAAGAGCTAAAGACACATAATGCTGCATTAAAAATATTTTGTAGTGAGAAAAGCAATCATTTTGCACATTTTGAAGTAAATCTGATTTTAATAATAGCATCAGAAAAAGAACGAGGTTTAAAAGATTAAGAAAAAATAAGATCTGAAGTGTTAACCATGACATTTTCTTCATACGCCTAGCTAATGCATTTAATTACAGAGGCATTCTTTCTGCCACTCTGCCACATGCACACACACACACATGCATACACATGTATCCAACAAAAGCAGCAGTGGTCTAGAGCTCAATTTAATGACTGCCACATAAACATTTATTAGCATTTATGGTGTTCTAAGACATTCTGTTAGACATATGGCCTTTACTCCCACAGGTCCTTTGTCTGATTTTCCAGCCCTCTTCACTGACACTCGGTCACCTCAAATGGCAATAGGCTTTCTGCAGGCAAGCTGAACACAGGCTTTAGTCAACACAGACAAGTATTCAATTTATTCATTTATATTTTTGGACAGCAGTGTAGCGGTCAGCAGTGCAGTTCTCTAGACTCACGATACTGACCTGATGTCCTTTGATTAAAACAGGATCCTAAACTGGGATGTAGCCTGTGACAGAGGTTTGATACCTCTGTCACTGAATCCTAGGTTTAGATGTCTGAATATGAACCTTAATCGTAACAGGTGTATTGTTGAGAAAAATGTTTACCAGGTTTTTCAAAATTAATAATATAAACACCTTCCACTGCAAGAAAAACACAGTCTAAAAATATTTTAACTAAATATATTACAATTAATGAATGAATATTTATTGGGAAATGGAATAGGGTGTAAAAGAGACACAGAGTTGTTAAAAGGAAAAAAAAACCAAACCTGTTTTTGAGACTGTATTAAATCTACTGACTTAGTTGCTAATGAGAAAGATGGGATAGATATATGGTGTTGGAGGTGTATGCAGGAAGTTAGCAAGGAGGTATCAAGAAAAAAAGAGTGAATAACATTCACAACAGTTCAAAGACCTTAGCTGAAAAGAAATGGACTAGAGTCTGCCATATAGTCTTTCCATCTTTTTTTTTTCTTTTTTTTCTTTTTTTTTTTTTTTTTTTTTTTTTTTTTTTTTTTTTTTTTTTTGATATGCTCTTCTTAGCAGCTGGTCCGCAGACATCATTAGGTACATCTGTGATTTCAGAGACTGAAAGCCTGTCTCGATTTACATACACTGAAACTTTAGATACAATGAAACAGAAGTTTAACAAGAGCAAGTGCTGGATTCTCCACGTGGGATGGGGTAATCCTGGTTATACATACAAATTGGGGGATGAGAGGCTGGAGAGCAGCCCTGCAGAAAGAGATCTGGGGGTTTGAGTTGATGGCAAGTTGAGTATGAGTCAACAGTGTGCCCTGGCAGCCAGAAGGGCCAACCATGTCCTGGGGTGCATCAAGCACAGCATAGCTGGCCGGTCAAGGGAGGTGATTGTCCCACTTTACACTGCACTGGTGCAGCCCCACCTCGAGTACTGTGTGGCGCAGTTTTGGGCGCCTCAATATAAGAAGGACATCAAACTATTGGAGTGTGTCCAGAGGAGGGCGACCAAGATGGGGAAAAGCCTTGAGGGCAAGACTTAGGAGGAGCAGCTGAGGTCACTTGGTTTGTTCAGCTTGGAGAAGAGAAGGGTGAGGGGTGCCCTCATCGCAGTCTACATCTTCCTCAAGGGGGGCAGCGGAGGGGGAGGTGCTGATCTCCTCTCTCTGGTGACCAGCGATAGGACACGAGGAAATGGAATGAAGCTGCGTCAGGGGAAGTTCAGATTGGACATTAGGAAAAGGTTCTTCACTGAGAGGGTGGTCAGTCACTGGAACAGGCTCCCCAGGGAAGTGGTCATGGCACCAAGCGTGTCAGTATTCAAGGAGCATCTGGATAAGGCTCCTAGTCGTATGGTTTAGTTTTAGGTAGTCCTGTGAGGAGCAGGGAGTTGGACATGATGATTCTTATGGGTCCCTTCCAACTTGAGATATTCTATGATTCTATGAAACAATGTCTGTGCCTACACACACACAACTTTGTTATTTCTGGTTGCCTTGCTTAGGCATCCCAGCATGCATCAAACTTAAAGCCCAGTTCCCTTCCCACTTTATATGTGGGAATATAAATATATTATATATATGATTTCCTTATTCAGTTCCTGAGAAAAAGTCCTTTGTTTGCTATTAAATATCACAAATTCTCTATAAATACCAAATGCACCAGCAACTGTGGAAGATAAAATTGACAATAAAATATATCATTAATACTACATTGCTTAGTGCGAGTTTTGCAGCTGAAATAAGAAATTCAGTTACTTAAGCTTAACATTTGCTTTACTCGGGGTTTTGCACCTGGTTTTGATCATTCATTATTGGGGTTTGATAATTCATTTTCTTTCATTTACAATGGAACTGTAACAAAAAGGTTACTGTATTTACTGGCTGAAGGATATACTCTGGTTACATTAACATTTTCTCTAAAATTCTTTTTCTCCAAAATTTGTTTTTCTCTGATAAAGTGACATAGAAGGTCTCAGTCTGATACAAAGCCTGTGGCTGAAAATATAATGAATACTTGGCTAAAATATTTATTTCAGTTTGGTGCATCTTGAACATACCATATTCAGCAGTTTATCTCAGTATTAACAAGATAATAGAATGTTTGAGCACATTTTTCAGTTGTCAGACCATCTTCAAAATATAATTCTCATATGAAAATGAATTTTCAATACCATTACTGAATCACAAGTAATGCAGGGGCACAGCTATCAGAAAATCAAGATTAAAGTGTGAAATTATCATCAGTCTTTTGATTAGCAAATATAAGAATTTTCCACATTTGCCAAAAGAGTAGAGAAGGTCAAAGCAGAAAGAAGAGTTAGAGACAGTAGTGCAGTATGCCATCTAAGGTCTTTTTGGCTTTGTACAATGCAACAAATTACTTATTCATATCATATTTCCTGAGTATTTAATTCTCTGATTCATTTCCTCCACCCCTTGATTCAGGTGACCAAAAGGAATAACATTAACACATATCAGGAATAACACACAAACATATCTCAGCCATAACTGTCTTGATTTTTTCATGCTCTGTACTGCAATTAAATAATAGCCTATGTGTTTATTTTCTCAGTAGAAGAAAATAAAAGTGAATTATACAATCCCAGGGATGCATTTTTTACCATTTTAAAAAATAAAAGTTGTTTAAAAAAATCATTTTCAATCAAAATTATTTTAAGATTGAGAAGGACAGTTTCAGCTACAATAACTGACATCTGTGAAGCTTGTTTGGAGTTCTCTAGTGAGTGATTTTAAATACAAAACAGAGTTTTATTGAAAGTGAAACAGCTTATGGGAAAATCATAATTCAAGAAGAAATTAAAATTAAAAAGCAATAATAATTCCAAGATTACTAGTGCTGACAACAAACAAAAGGCCTGATTATCTATCCCACTTCTTAAAATTATATGAATAACTCTATTGAAATCCATGGTCTCATATCTATGAAGCTCAAGAAATTAAAAAAGGCAATCAGGTTTTACATTTCTTAAAAAATGATTAGTAAGTACAAAGAGAAGTTAATGATGATATTTCAACAGTAAAGGTGTATTCCAGCTGTTTTAGCAACAAATAAGAAGCTAATTGTGCGGATAGCAGTTAACACAAACCAAAAGACAGAGAAACCTGTGAGATGCGATTTGAAGGAGGACGTCATCCATATATGTGGTGATCAATGTAGAAATTTTCAGTAAAATATCTTAGAGGAAGAAAGATGAGGGCAAGAGAGGGACAAGAACAAAGCCTTAGGCATAACCTAACATGAAGATTAAAGCGAAAAATGACATCATTGGCAAGAAATGCATTATATATACATATATATACATACACATAAGGGAAATTTTTATCAGTGCTGCCATTGTCTTTTAATGATTTTAGCAATCTTAGTACTGTGCATGCTCTTGTAGGACAAAGAACCCCACAACATTCTAATGAATGTTAGAATTGCTGCAGGCTGTTATCTTTCATACACATTGTGTATAAACTTAGTTTATCACCAAGAATCTCAGGATTTATATCTAATTCTTAATATTATTTCATATTAAAGATCCATGTTATATCACAGTCCATGTTTCTGAAATTCAGGCAGATGGAGAATTTTCGCCTAGATGCATTATTATCTGGAACAAATAGAAATCTGTATTTACAATATCCCTAATTCTTGATACAGTTCATTCACTTCTAAAATGTAAAATGTGGTGCAGGTGAATGTTTCTGAAGCATAGAAAAGCTTATGACATCATAATTATTCTGTCAGAAACGATGCATTGTTAGCTGTAAAATCCAGGGAGTTGGTCATTTTTTATTCCCCAAAGGGTATGCATATCAATGCCAAACATATTTTATCTCAAGGTCTTTTTTTTTTTTATTGGAAGCAACAAAGTACAGAAGATTAGAGTTTGTATAAATTATATCATAATTTATTATATTAATAGTTCCACCTCTTCCAAGTTCCTATTCTAAATGTTCTTCTTCCTTATATCATCATGAAGATGCTGGTTTTTTTCCAGACCCTCATACTGCATGCTATATTAATGCTGACATCGCTGAGGCAGTTAGGTAATAAATGCTACCTTGTGATTTCAATTTTTCTGAAGTTGTAGATCTTTAACGGGATTCTTTATTCCAGAGAAAATTATTCTCTTACAAGTCTCTTCAAAAAGTAAAAAGGACTGTGACTAAACATAGTCAAAACTCTGTAAAGCAGATACCCAAGGAGTAGTGAAAATTGGTACTTGAAGACAAGTGATCTTTAGAAGCTGAAAAAAAGTATAATGGAAATTTCGGAAGTGATTCTTTTATAAACACTTGTGATTCCAAAAGCCAATTGTAAAGGCTAAAAGCAAAACACAGACAAGTAATTGGTTATTACATTCCACTAAATACTATGAAAAATGTGGCCTATGTGTTTTATATCCAGATGACAATAACTTTTACCCAGATATTAATGACTTCCTAGATTTTTAGACAGCTTGCAAAGATTCACATAACTAAAAATATTATTTGTGGCATGTGTTAAAAACATTATTTGTGATATGTGTTAAAATGTTAATTGTGATATCTGTTGGAGGGAAAACACAGCAGGGCATAAGCAATCCAGGAGTTTCCTGGAGTGCATTGGTGATAACTTCCTCCTCCAAGTGATAGAGGAGCCAACAAGAAGAGGTGTTCTGCTGGACCTCATACTCACCAACAAGGAGGGGCTCACTGGGGATGTGAAGATCAAAGGCAGCCTTGGATACAGTGACCATGAGATGTTGTTCATGATCCCGAGGGCAAGGAGGAGAGTGAAAAGCATACTCAGAACCCTGGACTTCAGAGAGCAGGCTTTGGCCTCTTCAAAGATCTGCTTGGAAAAGTCCCCTGGGATAAGGCCCTAGAGAGATGAGGGGCCCATGAAGGCTGATAAATATTCAAGGATCACCTCCTCCAAGCTCAAGAGAGCTCCATTCCTACAAATAAGAAGTCAGGCAAAAATGCCAGGAGGCCTGCAAGGAAGAACAAGGACCTCCTGGCCAAACTCAAACACAAAACCAAAGTGTACAGAGGGTGGAAACAAGGATGGGTAACCTGGGAGGAATACAGAAGCATTGTCCAAGCATGCAGGGATGAAGTTAGGAAAGCCAAAGCCCAAATGGAATTGAATCTGTCCAAGGATGTCGAAGACATCAAGAAGGGCATCTAAAAGTATATAGGTGACAAAAGGAAAACTAGGGAAAATGTGGGCCCATTGCTCAATGAGACAGGGGACTTGGTTACACAGGACATGGAAAAGGCGGACGTACTGACTGCCTTCTTTGCCTCAGTCTTTACTTCCAAGTCTGGCCTTCAGGAATCACAGGTCCCAGAGACCAGGGAGAAAGGCTAGAGCAAGGGAGACATAGCCTTGGTTGAAGATGTCTCAGAATACTTACGCAAACAGGACGTACATAGGGCCATGGGCCCTGATGGGATGCACACAGAAGTGCTGAGGGAGCTGGCAGATGTCATTGCGAGGCCACTCTTGACAATCTTTGATCAGTCATGATGACTGGGAGAAGTGCTTGAGGACTGGAAGAAAGCAAATGTCACCCCCATCTTCAAGAATGGCAAGAAGAAGGACGCAGGGAACTACAGGCTGGTCAGCCTTACCTCGATCCTTGGGAAGGTGATGGAGCAGCTAATCCTGGAATCCATTTCCAGGCACATTAAGGACAAGAAAATCACCAGGAGTAGTCAGCATGGCTTCACCAAGAGGAAGTCATGGTTGACCAACTTAATAAACTTCTCTGATGAAGTGGTATGCCTGGTAGATGAGGGAAGAGCAGTAGATCTTGTCAGGAAGGCCTTTGACACTGTCTCCCATAAGACCCCCATAGAGAAGCTGTTGATGTATGAGCTGGATGAGCAGACAGTGCAGTGGATTGAAAACTGGCTGAATGGCCAGGCGCAGAGGGTGGTGATCAGCAGTGCAAAGTCTAGCTGGAGGCCAGCAACTAGCAGTATACTCCAGGGATCACAACTGGGTCCAGTCTTGTTTATTATCTTCATTAATGATTTGGATGATGGGGCAGGGTGTACCCTCAGGAAGTTTGCAGATGACACCAGACTGGGAGGAGTGGCTGATATGCCAGAGGGTCATGCTGCCTGTGGTGGGTTGACTTGGCTGGCTGCCAGGTGCCCACCAAACTGCTCTATGACTCCCCCTCCTCAGCTGGACAGGGGGAAAAAATACAACAAAAGGCTTATAGGTCGAGCTAAGGACAGGGAAATCACTCAGCAATTACTGTCATGGGCAAAACAGACTTGACTTGGGGATGATGAATTTAATTTATTAACAATTAACGATAGAGTAGGATAATGAGAAATAAGAACAAAACTAAAACCACCTTACCCCTATCCCTCCCTTCTTCCTGGGCTCAACTTCGCTCCCAATTTCTCTACCTCCTCCCCCCAAGCGGCACAGGGGGACAGGGAATGGGGGTTGTGGTCAGTTCATCACACATTGTCTCTGACCAATCCTTCCTTCTCACACTCACTGCTGTTGCGAAGCAGATTTTACCCCTTCTTAACTATGTTATCACAGAGGTGCTACTGCCGTTGCTGATTGGCTTAGCTTTGGTCAGCAGCAGGTCTGTCTTGGAGCCAGCTGGAACTGGCTCTCTCAGACATGGGGGAAGCTTCTGACATCTTATCACAGAAGCCACACCTGCAGCCCCCCTGCTACCAAAACCTTGCAACGCAAACCCAATACACTGCCATCCAGAGGGACCTCGAAATGCTGGAGGAACGGGATGATAGGAACCTCATGAAGTTCAACAAGGAGAAGTACAAAGTCCTGCACCTGGGGAGGAACAACCCCATGCACCAGTATTTGCTGGGGGCCACCCAGCTGGAAAGCAGCTTTGCAGAGAAGGACTAGGGGTCCTGGTGGACACCAAATTAAACATGAGCCACCAATGTGCCCTTGAGGCAAAGAAGGCTAACAGTATCCAGGGCTGCATAAGGATGAGTGTTGCCAGCAAGTTGATGGAGGTGATCCTTCCCCTCTACTCAGCACAGGTGTAAGAGACCAACTGGCAGCTAACACCAAGGCCAACTTGTAACCCACTGGAACACAGACCTGTTGTCCAGTGACAGGAGACAAAACTTGATAAGAGAGCAGGGGGTGGAGATCCCCTGAGCCTGGTGAATCCCAGGAAGGGTCCTCTGTAGAGAGTTAATTGGGTCTGGCCTTGGGAGAAGAAATATGATGACACCATAAGTCGGCCAAATAAGGGAGTATCCAGATAAGTGTTAAGAAAACAAGAACGACTGATAAAACCAAAGAAACAACTACTTGAACTGAGTGAACTATCCTAATTAGCATACTAAAAACCCCACCCACCAGCAGGAAAAGCCCCCTACCCAACAAAGCCCCTTCCCCACTGGATATGCGCAGTAAAAAGAAAGGACACTGTGACTTTAAGTGAAGACGAGACATATAAGAACCAATAGAAGTGAACTACGAAACTACCCCCGTAGCAGAGGGGCAGTTTTGAAGTGAACGGCGGGCACAAAAGGTGAAGGCAAGGGGGGGAATTTCTCTCTCTTTCGACTTTCGATCTGGGGACTTGGGACTCATTTTGGGAACTTTTGAAGGAGCGCTCCTGCGGACCAGAGACCCCCATCGGCTGGACCAACGCTGGAACCTGGACCGGTGATCTCTTCCTCTCTCTTTCTTTCTCTCACTCTCTCCTTCTTTCTTTCTTTTATTCTTTTACCTTTTCCTAGTAAGTAACGCAAGGCATAAACTCCCACAGCAGTGGTGAGCAACAGGCTTTTCTGCTACCCAATTATTTCATAAACTCCCACATCAGTGGCGAGCGGCAAGTTTTTCTGTTATCCAATTATTTACCGATGAGCCTAGCTTTAGAGTAAAAGTCTTTGCTTATGTACAGACCTTGAGTGCCGTTTCACCCTAATCCATACCAAGGGAATTTGCGAATCTGAGTCACCTCTCCCGCACAGGCGGGATGTGACAACAGGTGAGGCCACACCTGGAGTCCTGTGTCCAGCTCTGGGCTCCTCAGTACGAGGAAGAYGTGGACATACTGGAGAGAGTTCAATGAAGGGCCACAAAGATGATGAAGGGATTGGAGCATCTCTCCTATGAGGAAAGGCTGGGAGAGCTGGGACTGTTTAGCCTAAATAAGAGAAGGCTCAGGAGGGATCGTGCCAATGTATATAAATACCTGAAGGGAAGGTGCAGAGAACACAGCCAGGCTCTTTCTAGTGGTGCCAAGCGTCAGGACAAGAGGCGATGGGCACAAACTGAAACACAGGAGGTTCCCTCTGAACATCAGGAAACACTTTTTTACTGTGAGGGTGACTGAGCACTGGAATAAGTTGCCTGGAGAGGTTGTGAAGTCTCCATCCTTGGAGATATTCAAAAGCTGTCTGGACATGGTCCTGGGCAACCTGCTTTAGGTGGTCCTGCTTGAGCAGGGACGTTGGACCTTTTGACCTCCAGAGGTCCCTTCCAACCTCAACCATTCTGTGATTCTGTGATTCTGTGACTACATTTGAAAACTAGAAGCACTGAATTTGAAATGTATTCTACTATATATTTATAAATGTTCATAACACTTTCATCTGTTCTAAAAGAAATTTGGTTTTATTTGTTTATACAGAAGAGAATAAATCTACTTAGCATTCACTTAGAAATATTGATCAGTATTCTAGCTTTCTTTGCGTGAAAACAAGAAAATATTCCTTTTAAAGGTATGTAGTAGTTATAGTAACCTTGCCATTTTTCTCTCTCACCAATAGCCCTTGGGAATGGACTTTCTTTACAGAAATTACCCTTAATGTTGATGATCCCATCCTTTTCTCTGTGGCAGTTTGCTTGTTGCAGAAACATATGAGGTAATGAGCAAAGACTGTAGTATTGCATCATCACAGGATTGCAACCCCATGACAGAAGCTGTTGAGTAGATACACAGCTCTAAATCCCCATCCTGAGGAGTTATTATATGAAGATGTTTTACTATCAGACTAAGCATCCTTGAATACATGACTCAAAGGTGGTGTTTAATCAAAGAGGGAAAGACGAGAGTTAAATTTGCTGCAATACGTTCTGGTTCCGGGAATACATCTCCACACGTCAGCCAGCAATGAAAGCCTTGGATGTTGCCAATCCTAGGTGGGTACCACACATGTAAGTAGGGAGCTAACTGCTGGTTAACCTTACACCATCATTGAAAATGAGTCACTACAGAAGGTGATTTAATGCCCAACTTCAATCCTTGTTCCACCATGAGGGAAACCTTTTCCAGCCCACCAAGCTCAAGACATCAAGCATAAACACAGTGTAAATTCATATCGAGAAGAAACCTGCTATCACACTAAAACACATCAGCATTCTGTTGCACTGAAAAGAAAAATGAGAGATGTATTTCTTGTATACACTAGAATATAAAAATCAAAAGGTCATGTTTAGATTCTGACATAAACAAAAACCTTCATCAATAATTCAGTTTGTGTCCCTCATTCTGAAGCACTTATATGTGCTGTCTAATGTTAATTAAACTTGACACAGGATTGCAGCTCATATGAGGCACGATTTGTGGTATCTGTCATTCAAGGCCTGCTTGAATAATCAAGTTACAGCAAAGTACTTGCCTTTAATCCATTTCCCAGGAGGCTAAGGACTAGTCTGTAAGCTTAATTAGTGGTTTAACTGATCCAGAAATATGCCACCAAGGTAATACTATTAGTTGTTCTTGGTTGTCTGTTATTACTGTCCTGCTCATTATAGAGAAGAGAAATAATTGGTAAGCAGGCTGCTTTGCCTTGGTATTCAGGTGCTTACTCATTCATAAGCAGTCAGTGTCTTAGGTGTTTTATTTCCTGGAGGTGCTTGACTTCTACTCTGACACATTATTTCCTGAATAGTTCCCTTCCTTGAGGTGCTCACCTTAAAAACATATGCATGGATGGTGACTTGCTGAGTTACTCAGTTACTTGCGTTGCTCTCATCTTACAACTCTGGTTAATTTGCTTAGGATGCTTGATTCATAAACACTAACACATGCAACACAAGTTTTCTTTCACAGAACTATTTGCCTACTGCATATTTGAAAAATCTGTAACATTCAAAGACTATGTGCTCTTGCAATCTACCTTGGCATGATTATGCAGAGATTAAAAAAAAAACGTAACGTGAATAAACTCTTCAAATGTGTAACAGACCCTCTTTGAATAGCTTTCATTTCACACAATAAATGCAAGTGGCACAAGCAACAACACCATTATAAATTCATCAGACAAAAGAGAAATGAATACAATTTGTCAACTGTTGCAATGCACTAAAATAAACTGGTTCTGAAATCTGGGAAAAGGTCCTAAGGCGTCCATCTCTGTGAGAATCTCAGCCAAAATGTTTGAGGATCCCTCCATTCAGTTCCTCTTTACATATCAAACACAAATTGCTTGTCATCGTTGCCTTTCACAGCTGATTACCATCTATCATTTCTTATTTGTCATTGACTCCAACTCCCCATTTTCCTATGATGCTGTAGTTATACTGCTTAAATTTTCAATCATGATACCATGTTTTCCCCTATGTCATCTGTTATCCTTTAGTGGATGTCCTTAACTCTGAGCAAAATACTAATTAATTATTTGATTTTTTTTCATCCCAAGTTTTTAAAATAACTGGAGTTTGCTATTCTTATTAAATCAAATGTCATGTAGTCATTGCTGGGACTGTAGGGCATGCTGTGAAAATACTTTCTTGGAACAAGCTCCATGTAACATTTCTGAACCACTCTTTTGGAGGACAATATTCTTCCCACAGTTATTGGGAAATTTTCTTCTATTTCAAGACTAGCTACTTGAGATTTAATTCTTAAAGTATTTTAAATTGCAATATTAGTGTTACTTTGTATACATTTTTTAGTAAGCATTGGAATTTATCTTTATGACTCTGCTTGTCAGTTACATTATTGGAACTTTGGGTAGAGTTTTATTCTTCAAGAAAGAGAGAATTTAATTTACAAAAAACATGTTAAAATATAACTTTTCCTTCAGAAGGCTTCAAATAGAGCTTGTGTATAAGGTTTCAGATCAAGGAATGTTTGATCATCTGTCTACTAAAATAATTTGAGACAGACTCGCCTTTGAAAGATTTCAGTCTTGCCCAGTAATATATAAACAACTAAAGGCTTTAAAAATAATAATTTCCTGAAACTTGGGGGGGCGGGAAGCAAGCATGATTGGGAAGGAAAAAAAAAAAATAAGGGTTCTGCAATGTTATGTTGATTGTGGCTCACCTCACATTAAAATTTTGTCATCTCAATGTCATTTTCATAGTGTACTCAGCACCTATGAAACTGTTTCTATGGCTTAGATTTGCAATAGTTTTAAAATTGAACAAAATTCTATCTAGACACTTATAATAACATGGGACCAATTTTCTGTGAGAATATATGCACTAAATAATCATAGCATTATGATGACACACCAACATGAAGGGAAATTTACTAGGACAGGATGCCTAATAGAGGCAAGGAGATACTAAAGCTACTTTATGAAGTTGTTTACTGTTCTGTGCACCAAAGTTCAAAGAAGATCAATTCAAACTCGGGAAAGAACAGAGAAGAGCTACTTGGACAATTAGGAGTCTGAAGAGACTTCATCTTATGGAGAATGACAGAACTTGGATGGTTTAGTCTGGTAAAATGAACACTGAGAAGAAAGATGAGCTTTCTATAAATATAGAATGGAAAATGGCACAGAAAGATAATAGCTAGCTAATAAAGACAATATTGGCCCAAAACCCAGTGCATATAAAATAGTCTTAAGTACATTTAAGCTATAAATTAGCAGAAGATTTTAACCATCTAAGCAGGGAGGTACAGGAGTAGACTTGCAATCAGAGTAGTGGGGGAAAATCACTGAACGTTTTAAAAAAGCCCAAAAAGCCACCACCCCCACCACCCCACAAAATGGTTCAATCCAGTTATAAAAAAAACTATGAAATGTGGCTCCTTGCAACACCAGGCAATTTAACGACCTAGGGCATCCTTTCTAATCCTACATTCCCTTTAATTAACTAGGGTACATGGTGAGAGAACATCAGGCATTGGTATGGATCTAATGGTCACCTAAACATTCATGGTGGGAAAAAGCATAACCAGTTCATAACCTCTCACATATCAAGCACCTAATTGGGGCCAGTGAAATGTTACATATTTTCCACAATATACAGAATAACTAAGGACAATTGTTTCTCTTAACTCTAGAGAGTGTTCCTGTCAGGACACAACTAAGTCTTTTAGAAATTCTACCTTATTTTTTTCATTAAACAAGGACCTCATGCTTTGACTTGTATAATACACATCTCAAACACTGGCAGCCCAAATTCATTGTCTGAAAAGGGTGTGCCAGGCAAGTCTGATAAAAGTAACCACAAGTACTTTTGATTTAAAGAATGAAAATATTTTATTTCTGGTGTAGTGGGGAATGTAGATTACAGACCTAATTCTTATTATTATTGAAAACCAAATGCCTTTTAATATGACATCTGTTAACAATCCATTCATTTTGTCCAGTCAAATTAGTTTTCAACATGTACTTCATAAAGCAAACTCCCTCAGGTCAATGCACATCGGTAAGGGACTCTCAGTCTATGAAAAGTAAACTTCCTGGTATCTATCTCAAATCAACTTGAGTAGGGTTTTTTATGATCGACCAATTCTTCACTTGCAGAACTCTGTAATTCCTCATTCTCTCACACATTAAAGCTAAACCTTTTTAAGCTATTTTGCTTGAAATTGAAGACTGGATTTTGGTGTAGATGTATTTTGCCCAAGGACGTACCAGGAAGATAACAGACTGAATCCCATCCTGCTTTTTACCTGGCATACTCCTCAGCCTGGCTGTCATGCATTCTTATGAAAGTATGAAGACTGTTGCTGTTCAGTGAAGCATGGCTAAGCTGTTATTATGTCAGCTTGATCTGAGACTGATTATGAAAAGGACAGGAAATCTACATCATGGATCATCTCATCAGAAGACATAAACTTAAGTGAAATTGTAATCTTGCAAAACAATCTAAGTCATAGTAAATTGAATTAAAGCAAAACAAACCAGATTAATATCTAGTCCCCTGACAAGAACAACTCTTTGCCTTCCCCCTTAAAAAGCAACAACAATAAGGACAATTGCACCATCTTGTTCTTGTCTTTATAAATATAAAACCAACATCTGTCAGGACATGTTGTTCTGCTTCAGTTTGAGTATATTAAAATAATGAATTTATATGAATATTAGAAACATATACTGCACACGTTCCTCAAATGACTATGTCAATATTTATTTTTTCTATGGTTAAGAAACAGAGAAGCATTTCAGTCAATCAAAAAAATTGTTCCATTTTTGTTTTGCCTGGTTTCAGTTGAGAGCTAATAATGAGCTACACAAAGTTACCCTTTTTAGATGTTTATATCAAGAATGTTTGTTAAAATAGGCTGAATGTCAGAAACATGGCAATTGGTCTGAAAAGGAGAAAGGAGGTCAGTTGTACTGCTTCTCGGTAAGGAGCTGTTTGCTAGCCAAGTTAGGATAGGAGATTGACATCTTGTCTAAAAATATATTTACGCATGAAAATAAGAGACATGATGGTTAACTAAAAATGATCCAGTTGTCTCTTAAATAAGGAGGGGAAACATGAGTTCCTGAATGAAAACTTAAACGTGCCTGGACACTATCAAAGACTTCAGAAGGTAAATTGATTAGGAGAACTAACATCACTCAGGTGGAGCTAAGGGTATCTTTGAAGAGATATGCTTAAAAATGTTCTTTAAAGAAAGCTTTCTAAGGCAAGCCCTCTCTAATTGAGGCTCTCAAATAGGCTCTTTAGAATAATTATAAACTGATGTATAAGTGATGCAAAAAATAAAACCTGTCTGCGATCTTACTAAAGAGGACAGAAAGTTAACTGAATAAAGCAAAGAGATATTTCTGATGAAGTTTTACTCTTAGTAGGGTTTGGGGTTTTTTTTTCATGTTTTATCTATGCCGTTGTTTACTATCTTGTCTGAATTAGCTATTTTGACTACATATTTTTATTCATATTTTATCTTAATCTAGCTTGGGTTAAGTATGATTTTTAAAGTAAGTAGGTAAATAAAATGTAGGTCCGTAGCTAACTCACCTTAGCTTCCCAGTCTATCCTCCAATGTCCCCAGAGAGTAACAGAGCAGGCCTCCTTTTCAGATGCATTGTCCAGAAGGAGAGATGACTGGAGAGGTAGAAAAATCTGACAGTAACCATGAAAGATTTCTAGTAGATACTAAAATAGAGAGTGTGTACTTGAAACCTTTTTAGTGGCAGGATTTGTACTAAAGTGAAACTCATGCCTCTAAATTTCAACTATACAAAGTTAGTTCTCTGGTAAATTTCTGAAGGTGTGCAAGAGATTCGGAGTAGGTGATCAACATATTGATGTCCCTTTCTAGTTTTCACAAAGATCAATATCTTCATATAAATAAGTATGAGACAAGCTCTAACTCTCTAAGTTTTCAAAGTCTGCAAATATCAGAATATACTACCAGAATCGTTTTTAAAAGTATACAGTTATTAAAAAAAATCCAGTACAGCGGTCTTACTGATAATTAATGGACCATTTGCTCAATTCTTCTGGCCATTTATTTCAATATATTTGTATTTTGAAATAGCTATCTATTTCAATAACACAAACAGATCAGAATCATTGTGTTCATTACTCATTATGTGATCACTAATTTAATGGAAACTAGAACTTGATTTCTGACTGTATTTTGCCTTTTGCACACATCCATTTACACTTGCAGTTACTAGGAAATTAGTGTAAGATTTACTATAGTTTAAGTAATAGAATGGTGAGTTCACTGAATTTTAACTTGAAATTGTTGCTCATAAGATTGAATTTTGTCTTTCTTATTAATTACAGACATTTCTGACAGTGTTGGTCTTAGCATAGGCAGAATAAAAAAATGAATTGCCCTTCTATTCCTCCATGATTATTTATTTATTATATTATTTTATCATTAAATTACAAAAAAATGAAATTTTTAACATATTAGTACTAAAATTCAGCCCAAAAGTAAAATGTAGCTCTTGACTTTAAGAGTAGTATGAAAATCTCTTCCTTTACAGGGAATGGCTATTTTTTATAGTATACCTTTTCAAAATAAAGTTCCTACATATTTTATCAAGATTTTTTCCATTTTAAAATATTTTAATTTTATGAATTCCGCTTAAAGAGTTTTCTGAAGGTGCCTCTGAAAGAGGTGCACAACAAATGGACAAGAAGCAATGCACATAAGTGGCAGACCAACAGAACTTCCAGTTAGATACTAGGAGAAAAAAATCACAGTGAAGGTAGTCAAACACTGAAACAAGTTTCCCAAATAGACTGTGGGATATCCATCACTGGAGATACTGAAAACTTGATTGGGTGTAACTGATTAATCCGATTGAACTTTGAAGTTGGATCTAACTTTGAAATTGGCCCTACTTTGAGCTGAGAATTGGACTAGATGACCTAGAATGGTCCCCTGTAACATAAATTATTTTGTTTCGATTGTCCATATATGTGTAGAAATAATTATACCTATTTCTGAACAGTGCCTGTTAAACATTTTAAAACAACAGTGCCTGTTATAGCTTTAACCAGTTTGAAAAGTGATGTAATCACTGAGTGTAATTCCTTTTAGAGATCTACTAGAAACACTTGGTTATGTTAGGCACAATTTGGAAGGAAAGCTTGTAATTTTATTAAATCAACAGATGTATTTGGGGAAACAAACAAACTTGCTTGTATTTGTGTCAGGTCTAAACCAGAAGCAACAAACATGAAATAAGTATCGCTGTGAAACAACATTTTCCAGTTGCTTTACTCTGTCCGGTCTGGGGTCTCCTCATTGCCAGTGAACTGTTGATCAACTTTGGTGAGTCCAGAAGAGGCCATGACGATGGTCAGGATGGGAGGATTTGCCTTGTGAGAGAGGCTGAAGGACTGGAGCTTGTTCAGCCTTAAGAGACAGCTGTGAGGGAACAGCAGCCTCTCTTACCTCCCTATCTGTGGGGAGGTCACAAAGGAGATGGAGCCAGGCTTTTCACTGTGGGACATGGTGCTAAAGGGAAATTCCAATTGTAACTGCTCAGCAGTAGTAAACATAGAATCATAGAATCCAAAGAATGATTTGGCATGGAGGGCAAGAAAACCCAGCTGCAGAAGGGGTTAAACTGGCTGGAAGCAGGAATGCCAGAGTCAAAATGACTCCCTGTAAGGGAGTGAAGTCTCCTTTGGTGGTGAGATAAGAAAAAGCTGCAGCCTTGTTTTGTAGCAACCCTGGAATGATGTGACCACTCAGGAGCCACCTTTGAGCAGTGGAGCTAGTGCTGGGGGATGGACCCAATGCCAGGCTGAGGTGTCCCATGCTAATGCTCACGATTGGTGCTGGTGCAAGTGTATATAAGGAATCAGCATATGATGTATTTTTGCCAACTTCTTGTAGAACCACAGTAGGACTCTGTCCAATGCCAAGGTCAACCCACTACAGCATTGTTCTTTTTTTTTTTTTTTTTTTTTTTTTTTTTTTTAATATATTTAAGCACAAACATGTATTTAATTCACCTCAAGGAATAAAATAAAAAAATCCCCAACAGTGGGAAGATGAGAGACAGTAGGTGTAAGTAGAAATAAGAGAGGTTCAGACTGGAGATGAGGAGAAACCTCTTCTCCACGAGGATGATCAGGCAGTGGAGGAGGTTGCCCAGAGAGGCTGTGCAGTCTCTGTCCTTGGAGCTTTTTCAGATCCAACTGGACATGGCCCTGAACATCTTGGTCTGACCTCAGAAATGACCCTGCTTTGAGCAGGAAGTCAGGCTAGAGATGTCCTGATGTCATTTCCAGCCTGAATTATCCTAAGATCCTATAAGCTAAATTTGTTGGCCAGTTACCTTGTTAAATTATTCATAGTTTTAGGAATGATGAATTAACAAGGAAAACTTACTCCTTACCCATAGTAATAGGAGTCTGGATGTTCTACACCAAAACAAATTTCATTCTTACTGACAGCTGCACAATCCGCATATGTATTCTCCAGATATTTGTTTGTAATTATTACACATCAGATAGGAAATTCATGTCAACTATTCCTCTAACTTCCAGAGTCTTTCAGCTGTAGTCTTTACAATGAATCATGGATTGACCAAAGACCCTGGATGATTTAAAAAGAGGTCTACCATATATTTTGAATATCTCAAATATAAGGAGAAAGTAAAGGAAAACTGAATTTATCATTCTGTGTATGAGGGAAAGGGAAGACATTTTACTCAAATGTACTGTAAAAAAAGAGTAGCTTTCCTGGATATTTCAGGCATTTCATTGCTTGAGTTATATCAGGTTGCAGTTGCCATAGTCTACTGTCTGAACTGGTATGAAAAAGGAATGTAATATAGTTCACTACTATGTGAAGTTTTTCTCTAGAAAAGCAGGTTTTTCTAAACAACCCCCCCCCCCCCAAAAAAAAAAAAGTAAAAGATTCTAACAGAATTATATATACCATTAAGTTTCAGTTCACCTAGAACTTTAGAAGGGTCCAGTACATAGCAGATGTGTGGTCCTATATTCACAATTCTCATTTGTTTACGTAGCAGGTTTAGTCCTATAAAGGTTCTTAAATTCAGATAAATTATTCTGTTATATACTATATTTCAAATAAAATATCACATGATTTTAAAAGCTGTAGTAAATCTGATATTGAATAAAGTCTAAAATTAGCTATTTTTAGACTCAAAATATAATTTTTTGAAAGCATGGCTCATTTCTTTGTTCATTTCGTATTTCTGAGCCAGCCTTGACTGTTGATACAAAATTCATTGACATGAATTTTTACATAGTCTTCCTGATCACAAGAATGCAGATGACATTAGAACTGTGCAAAAATTCTTACTTGGTTTATAATTGACTCTTTGTAAAGATAGAAAATCAATTAAGCAACTTGACACGACAAATGCTATTACTGAATATAGACCTTTTTGTAAAAGGAAGGTGACAATTTCTCTTTCCATAACTGTGACAGGCATAGTACACTTAACTGATCAACTGGAACAAGATCTCATTTTCAAATTGAATCTCAAATCTCTTTAGAGGTTGTTCTATACATTATAAGCTTACTATAACTGCCTTTAAAGAGCACTTCCCCCCCCATTTCTTTCAAATAAAGACACACTTAACTCTCCTTAGAGTTGCCCATTTTCTCATTTTTCTTCTTGCTCTTCATTATTTTCTCAGTTTCAGTGCAATTTCTTCTTATGTTCCTCCCTTTCTGTCTCTTGCAGATCAGCCTACTTCTGGCCTATCTAGTGGGACTTTCAAAGGCTGCATTCCCTGTTACATCTCTTCCTTGCCCTGAGAAATTTGGGGGATAAAAGGTACATATTTTTGAAGAAAATAAAAGGAACTTATTATGCATATGTTGTGAAGCAGTTTTAATGTGATGTTAAAAATAGAATTGTGCAGTTTATTTACATGATCGCTTGAAAAAGGACAAAACTCAAATGAGGTAGCAAACAATAACTGAGAAGTGAAAGAAATCATATATAGAACATATAGAAGCATTAACACTAAATATATTCAATACTCATTAAATGTCACTAATGTGACCTACTCATGAGTGTAGTATGTAGTATGAGTGTAATATGGTGTGCCAGACAGCCAGGTCAGCCAACTGACCTTTTACTCTCTCTGGACCCAACACCCAGAAGTTTCTGGAAATCCACCTTCCACAGCTATTTTCTCTGTTACTAGTTCATCTGTCTTTTAAAGTTTGCAAAGACCAGGCCAGTCATATTTAATACCTGAGCTTTGCTTAAAATGACATATAACTAATAATGGAAGAACGTTGTCCTATAATAGCAGTAGTATTGATTTTTATAGCCATGGTAGAGTATTCTGATATAATCAGCTCGCTTCTACTTAATGTTTTTCTCCCAGAAACTGAAGTTTTTCAAAGAGTATATCAATTCATAGTTGGCTGGACACTGTTGTTCCCTAAACCAATACTTTTGTTTGTTTTTTTGTTTTTGTTTTTGTTTATGAAAAAATATGTTTATACAAGCTTATACAAGCTTAATGTAGACTTTAGTACCCCACTCTGGGAATTCTATACGCTAACCTTGAGAGTAGCAGGCTTTATAAAATAGACGATATTTAAATCTAAGTTAGTTTGTTCTCTATTGGACCCACCAGAAACTTGTATTCTAAATGGATGACACTGCTAGCAGTTCAACTCACTGACTGTTTGCAATTTCTTTTAAAAGTCATTACATAAGTATATCATAAAATATAAGTAATGGGATAGAGGTAATATCTAATGAACTGTTTACTATCTGCCTAGAATTTCTTCTTCAAAAGGAAGCATGAAATAAAAACGGAAACCATTACTTATTAGTATGTCAAAATCAATAAGGTCAGACTAAAGAAGAACTGTGACTTGAGAAAATGCTATCCTTGACAAAGGGGCACCACTAAAAGATATACATGGAGGAAAATCATAAATTAATATAAAGATAACAGTTATATGAGCTAAAGAGTTTATTGTAAAATAAGGTAAGGCCACGCTGGAGCCGGTGCACCTCAAAGCAACTGTGGCTGTGGGTAAGGCCACGCTGGAGCCGGTGCACCTCAAAGCAACTGTGGCTGTGGATAAGTCTATGCCACAGCAGGTTTACCCCTGGAGAGACTGTGGCTGATAGRTAGGGCTCCAGTTGGAGCAGGTACACCCCTAAGGGACTGCAGTCTGTGGATAAGTCCAAGTCGTGGCAGGGGCAAGGGGAGGAGTTCATTGCAATGTTAAACCCTATGGTSTGGYCCAAAGGSACCAGGGGTGGAGATTGTAATGGAAATACCTTTAAATTGTTGTAACCCGGGACTTGAGTTGCATGTTACGGGAATTACCRTAGCAGAAACCCCTTGTTGCTAGCCAGGCTGGGAGCAAGGGGGGGAGTTCATTGCAATGTTAAACTCTGTAACCTGGCCCAAAGGGACCAGGGGTGGAGACTGTAATGGATATACCTTTAAATTGTTGTAACCCATGATTTTAATTGCATGTTATAGGAATTACTATAGCAGGAACCACCTGAGCCAATGGAGGACAAGCCTTACAAGAAGCCTGACCTGAGTGACCACCGTAACAGATGGAGCTCAAAGTCATGGGCTAAATTAACTCAGTGGACATTTTGTGGATATTTTACAGCCRTTTCACAGGGGTGGTCCATAGACTATGGGAATGATATCTGTGTATTATATCAAAGGATGGGAAGGGGGGTGGTGGTTAATGAGAACATATTGGATAGTGTGCGACCTGAGCATGACRTAAATGGTATGGAATAAGGGGTGGATACTGCCCTGGTTTCAGCTGGGATAAAGTTAGTTTTCTTCCTAGTAGTTGGTATAGTGCTATGTTTTGGATTTAGTATGAGAAGAATGTTGATAACACACTGATGCTTTAGTTGTTGCTAAGTAGTGTTTACACTAGTCAAGGACTTTTCAGCTTCCCATGCTCTGCCAGGTGCACAAGAAGCTGGGAGGGAGCATAGCCAGGACAGCTGATCCAAACTGGCCAACGGGGTATTCCATACCATATGACGTCATGCTTAGCATATAAAGCTGGGGGAAGAAGAAGGAAGGGGGGGATGTTCAGAGTGACGGCATTTGTCTTCCCAAGTAACTGTTATGTGTGATGGAGCCCTGCTTTCCTGGCGATGGCTGAACACCTGCCTGCCGATGGGAAGGAGTGAATGAATTCCTTGTTTTGCTTTGCTTGCATGCGCGGCTTTTGCTTTCCCTGTTAAACTGTCTTTGTCTCAACCCACGAGTTTTCTCACTTTTACCCTTCCGATTCTCTCCCCCATCCCACCTGGGGGGGAGTGAGTGAGCGGCTGTGTGGTGCTTAGTTGCTGGCTAGGGGTAAACCACAACACAAAATAAACACTGAAAATAACAGAGAACACAGACTGGGACATGTTCATTAATAATTAACAAATGTTGAAGTGCTCAAAAAAGAGAGGAACAGAATCAAATATTACAGTTTTCCATAGTTAAAGAAAAAGGATTATAAGAATTATAAAGTGAATCAGTAATGCAGAAATGCACAGCTTTTTAGTAAAAAAGACAATATCTCTGTACAGACTTTGAGGTCATGGACCTGTATGTTTCTATCTAGGATCCCCTGATGTTGTGTTTGCAAAAGAGAAGTCCTATCATGGGATTTGAAGGTAATGTACCTGGCATACTCTGTGAATATGGAGATGTTTTTCATATACTAAACTACATTTAAAAAGTAAACATCACCTCTATATAGACCTTTAAGGTTCTCCAGTGACAAATATACAAAGGAAAGTGCCTCAAGAACATAAACAGTGATGTGATGTGAGATCTGGCTTAGAAGAACTACAGGTGATATGCAGTTCTGTGCCCCACAATTTAAAAAGGATGTTAAGGTACTTGAATGTGTCCAGAGGAGGGCAACAAAACTGGTGGAAGGGCTGGAAGGCATGTCCTCTGAGGAGCAGCTAAGGACTCTGTGTTTGTCTAGTTCGGAGAAAAGGAGATTGAGGGGCGACCTCATCGCTCTCTACAGCTTCCTGAGGAGGGGACGTGGAGAGGGAGGTGCTGATCTCTTCTCCCTGGGATCCAGCGATAGGACACGTGGGAATGGTTCAAAGCTGCATCAGGGGACATTTAGACTGGACATTAGGAAGCATTTCTTAGAGGGTGGTCAAACACTGGAACAGGCTTCCTAGAGGGGTCATCGATGCCCCAWGCCTRCCAGTGTTTAAGAGGCATTTGGACAATGCCCTTAATAATATACTTTAACTTTTGGTCAGCCCTGAAGTGGTCAGGCATTTGGACTAGATGATCGCTGTAGGTCTCTTCCAGTTGGAACTATTCTATTCTATTCTACAACAGAGAATGGCTTTGCAAAATAATGCCTTCGGTGTGAGGAAAACGTCATGTTAAATAAACCAAAATACAAAAGTAAGCAAATGTGCAAGGCAATATTCAGTAGTTTAAATTATCTCAGGCCTTATTCAGAAAGCATTTCTCAGAAAGAAACACCAGCAGGTGAAGAAGAACCTTTAAGAATCATGGGTGTGACTCTCTTTCCATGGGACTGGTAACAGTATAAACTGCACTTGCTCTAAACCTAGGAAAGAAATAATACCTGTAAGCATTTTAAAGGAACTTGGAAATGAAAAATGAAAAATTGGAATAAACATGTATTTAAAAGGTCTATGATATACATATTTTACTATCTTTTTTTTTTTTTCATCTTTTATGTATGTTCGTTGCTGCAAATTGGCATATTCCTCTTCACAAATATGAGAAATATTTAGTTTTAAAGTCAGATTATAAATAAGAATGACTTAGACCATAAGAGAAGATATAGGAGTTTAAAGTTAAAAGTTAAGTTTCTTAAACAAGAAAAAATTACCAGTGACTGTGGAATTTTCTCAATGAACTTCATTGACATAAGGCTTCTTCAATGAATTGAAAAACTGAATGTCTAGTTGAGAATACTCTGCAAAAAAGGGTGTATGTTTAGACTGCCTAAGACTTTATCCTTTGTGACCAGTACTGACCCCAGAAAACAAGGTCTAATTTGCCTAAATGTTTGAAAGAACATGTTCAAGAGGTGTGGCGAAGGTATAAAGAGAAGAGACAGTGTTTCAAGGATTTTCAAAATTGGCCAGCTCTAACATGCTAGCAGCCAGAGAGAGAAGACAGATACAGGTCTATCAGGTTCAACTATACTAGCATCTCAGCAATAAGATTCTCAAGTGTTCATGCATTGATATGTGCTATATAAATTTGAATTAACTAATCTTATTTACATGCACTGTCAGCAAAAGGACTTGTCATCATTTTTGTTATTTGCATCATTTGACCTACAGAATCTCTACAAATATTTCTTTGATGTCTCATCAAAGGTAGCCTAATAGAGGACAATGGAAACTGCATTTTTATATTTCTTCACTGCCTGTAGAGTGCTTATGAATTCATTGATACAGCATGATCCTCTTTGTTGTTGATTTTTTCCTTCTCTGGCAGTATGTTATAGGAACCCAGCCAGCAGGAAAGGACAGCTCTGTGTTAGATCTGGGGATAGACAGGAAAACGATGGCAGTTTAACTGCAAAGTAGGCTCCAGTACTGTCAAGACTTGGATGCCTATGGACATCTCCAAAAGTAGACATTTAAGCATACAGATAAAGTTTATGTCATCTAACTTTAAAAATCAACTATTTTAATATTGATGTTGGAACTATTCATGCTACATCCTTGTAAAGCCAATTAAAAAGAAAAAAAATAGATGTTTAGGAAAAATATTTCATCTTACTGTAGACTTCGTAATTTGTTAATAATCATATTGCAGATTCCTCTGATCTATTGTACTTGCTAATTTTAGGATGAGAGATTTAAATTCTGGAAGTACCTATTCTTTCCATCATTTATAAAGGAGTCTAGAATGACTGGCTCAGCCATAAACCAACAGTAAAGTTGGTAGGCAGTGTGTACTTGGCAAAAAATTCTGTGACAAGAAAAGTAGATAATTAAGGTAAGAATTAAGTAGAGAATTAAGGTTCTTTGCTTGGGCAACAGCTGAACAAGGACTTTAAGGAATTAAGAGCACAAAGAGGTGGGCATAGAAATTCAGGTAGTTAAGTCCTTTGGGGATTGCTTTTACTGTCTTTTGAAAGTCAAATCCCCTTTTAATAACCTCTTAGGTACACTCCTTTTGATTTCAACAGTTTTTTCCATCTCACCACAGTCTGTATATCCCTCTAACTCTTTCTACTTCTCCTTCCATTCGTATAGCTTCCTCTTTTCTTTTTTTTTTTTTTTAAACCATGTTCTCTTGACATTAAAAGACTGTTCTAAGATAAAAGACAATTATTTTTAAAATAAATAAACAAGGAAATCAATAAATAAGAATGAATTAAATTTACCCTTAGTATAGTACATAATCTGAGCTTTAATTATATTTGCCTAATTTTAAATACAAAAGAATTAGTCATTGTAAGGATAAGAAAAAGACTTTTAGGGTGCAGTTCTTTCCGTCTTAATGTAGATGTCTAAAACTGGTTAGCTGAATCACACTCAAAACCACCTATACTTCTTTATTTAGCATCAAGATAGCTTAAAGGGAAACTCTGATGTTGATGACATGTCCAGTGAGCAATAAGCAAAAATCAAGAAATAGAATATGTCAAAGAAAACCTTAAAGTTTTAGCTTTGATTTTTCATCTACATTCATCTCAAAATAGCTTCAGGAGAATTATTAAGATATACATGCAAAATTGCACGCTGATAAGGCAGAAAGACATTCAAACTGAATTTGAATTAAGACTTAACGGAGCTGAATTAAATAGGCTTCTTTTTTATAAGGTTAAAATAAATCTTTATAAAGGAATAAGACTGTTATTCAATATTTTCATTATGGGTTTCTTCTATCAGACACAGTTTGTCTTATTGCCCTTATCTAAGAAATGCATTATTGGGCCTTGGTTCATTATCTACATACCAATTAATTCCTTTTTTGCTTCATTTATCCTTTTTCCTCTTGACTTCTGCCTCAGTAAATTATCTCTTCCATGGAGAACAGGTGAACAGAGAGTGAAAAATACTTATTCTTGGTAGCTAATAGAATTATAAGGCTAAGTTGCCTGAAATTCTCTAAAGGATTGCAGATGGCACCTTCCCTTTTAAAGTAAAACTTACCATTTTGTCTGCATAGCCAGCCTCCAAAGATCATTAGACTGTTTTCATGTTAAGTCTCAAATGGATAGAATAATGTGCTTCATCTATGCCACTGGCATCCAGTCATATTTAAATTAAACTGTTTCTAACTTATAAATCTTACATATGTTCTGGCTTTTGATTACTTAATATATGATGACATGCTGTAATTATTCATTACTGAAGCACACGATATGCCAATAATGTCTAAGATACATAATTTCCCAAGTGTTTGGGGTTTTTTGAATTATTTTTAGATACGAGTGAATGTATCAACTAAGTTCATATAACATTTAATTAAATGGATTTGGGACTGAATATTTAAATGTTTTTTACGACTTCATAAAAGCCATCTAAATCAAGTGCTTTTAGTAAAAAAATCAAAATCCTTACAAAATTAGCCTTATCATTATTATTTTTATATCACAAGCTAATGATCATAACAAAACAGCAAGACCTTTTTTTCTCTCTAGGATTATTTAATAGCATCAGATAGAAATGGACCAGAAGGTCCAATATCTTACTTTTTCACATAATAATTCTACCATCTTTTCCTCAGCAGTTCATCCAGATTTAATTAATCTGCTTTTTTTAAAATATTTCTGAAAGGATTCTTTCACAGAATTTAAGAAAAACTGTTGAGTGGTCCTTAGTACAATCCCAAAGGGGATAGCTTGCTGCTTGTGGATAACACAGTTCTATCAGTTGACTTTTAATAGACCTTTGGTACTTAATCTAAATAAAGTTCCCTAGTGAGGTGAAAGAAATTTAAAAGTTAATTAGATGTTAATTTATATACCCCACCACCAGCAAGGAAAGAAACAAGCTAGTGAGCTTTTTCAAATGAGGAAAGCAAAGGTATTAGTTTACAAGTAGAACTTGTAAAGTAGCTAAATTCATTGTTTTTCATCAACAGATTTATCTCGTTCAGTAATTGGATCRATCACCCCCATCCACTGACTTCCAGTTAAACAAGCATCCTCATGCTTTATTGAGCCATAAACCATCAAAACAATGGAACCCTACCTTGTTTTCTAGGAATATGTTTCATTTGAGTCATGCTGAGAAGAGCCCAAAATTACCTAGCTTTGAATGTAATTAAAAAAAAAACAAACAACAAAACCTCAGATGAGATTTGAAGTGGTTATATATATTGAATTCTATATAGTTTAGCTCTAAAATCAGCTGCAAGCTGATTACATTTCTTCAGATTTCTGTCTTCTATATTAGTTTTATGTACAGTTTTTCTTTTGCCTCAAATGAACATATTTTGGAGAACACTGCAAAGATACAGGAGAGTAATGGTGTTTCATTCCTAGAAACAGTATATTTGCATGTGCTAAATCATAGAACTCTTTACTAATATTAAATACAAAAGAAGCATCTAAAAATATTTATAGTTCGGCCTAAGTGGCAAGTTAGGTAACCAGGGAAAATTAAATAAGCCCTTTACAGCCTCCAGCTATGGCAGCTAGTTATATTACTGGTGTAACATTTTCATAAATAGTCTCTATAATAACACCTTCCAGATATAATAAGTAAAATAGTGAAAATTTGTTCTTCATTTACTAGACAAAATAAATAGACATGCAAAGCATCATCCCCATAATGCTTTCAATCATATTCAATCCAATACTATGTCAGCATATGATACTAGGGTCCCACACACAGTTGAGTTGAAGTAATGATCCACCTAATTCTGTCAAACATAAATCTTCTACAGTGTTAAAATGTTACTTTCCTACCTCAGACAATACCATTCTTTCTAATCTGACCACCTTTTTAATCTCTTAGAGCCTTTTAACAGGCAAATTCTCTCTTCCTTTCATGACTCTCAAAACTTCAGTTGTTTTTACAAAAACTAGTGAATTAAGTTGCATTAGTGCACTCAAAATATGTTGAAAATTATCACTGTACTTATTCAAGGCTTATCACAGAAGGTGAGGGGAAAGTGGTCTCAAAGCAATGAATCTGATAACAGGTTTCCTATCCAGCTACTTCACAGAAGACAAATGCAATTGTGTTCATTCTCTCAAGGGATCTGCATCAGCAAAGGACATAAGCATATGTGTTATTTCAGACTCCCCAAGTCACGTACAATACCTCAAGGCAGTGAAGAACTTTGTTTTTTCCATTGCTGAATAACAATAACACAAATATTAAATCTAGAATTGAAAATTTCTCTGTGTGTCTCAAAATGAAAATTTGTATTTTTGATACATTCTGGAGGTGGAAAGGAAAGGAAATGGCAATGGAGATTACGGGCATGAAAAATGTCAAATATCCATGCTGTTGATTTTCACCTTGCTTCATTGCAAAAAAAAATCTTCAGTACTGCATCCTTGATTCGAGTTTTAGACATTGGCTCTCTCCAACACTGTTAATAGCAAGTTAACAAAGGAAGAATTGGAAGCATTGCTGGAATACTTCTTTCAAAATTATTTCCCATAAAGTCAAATATCAAAAAGGGAAGAAATTCAGCGCATGCAAAAGTATTTTGCAGAGAATCACATTAAAAATGTGAGCAGAATTTCTGGATAGTTTCATTGTTTCACAGGCTTACTCATGAGCTTAACTTAAACTCATTGGGAGGTTAAATGTTTATGACTGTAAGCCTAAATCTCTTTGCAGTAATGGGTATAATATCAAATTCCAGTGAAAGATAATTTCCCAAACTCAGTATGTATAGGATGAGCTTGTATAACATATTAACTTCTGCCTGTCTATTAAAACAAACACACATTTAAGTATTTGCATATGTTTGAATATATAAGGAAACTTATTTCAAAATTTAGTATAACCTCAGAAAGAAAATTGTGTATAGTATTCCATTTGTACAACTGAATAGTGAGAAATGTAAGATGGAAAAATAGAAATGGTGAAAAGGAGCATCAGCATTCTCTAAGACAATAAGAAAGTCTGAAGACATTATTGATAAACTTCTTACAGTTGGGATTCATTTTGGTACGTGTTGAAGTGATTCCCTAAAGTATTTTATCATCTGCCTAGCTTGTCAAGAGAATGATCTGGGCCATTCAAAAAAGGTAGGTTAGATGCATACAATGATACTCACAGAGCCTGGGCCGACAGTCATCCAGACTGGACTATAGCTTTAGCACAAGATGTTTCCTTTTTTGAGTCACGCATCCAGATTTCCCAGAACACTAGGGATAGGACAAACTGATTTCCGCTCCATCTAAATCCAGCATGAAGTTAAAACATAGCTGGGACTTATGTCCAAATCCAAGAAGTGAGCAATGCTCTGAGGTTCTGTAGTTATATTTTGGTGCCTTGGAAACTAATTTCCATGTTATCATCTATAAGCAGGGTATCATACTGTATAGCTAGCTTATAGCTAGCTGACAGCAAACCTAAACATACTAAGAATGCCCTCATTTCTCTTGAGTGYGGAGCTCCCGACTTTAGCCGTAGACCAAGTATATCTGTCCAATGGGATTTAAAATATGTAGTCTGCCTCTTAAAGGTGATGTTTAAATGAGGATGGCTCACTTTTTAAGGCACAGATAGCATCGACTGACTTTTGCGTACACGTTTGAGGCTAAAGCACTCATCCAGAAAATGAGATAACTGGCTTCAGCTTTCATGCTGCTCTGAAGGGATTCAGATTCATGAAGCCCATTTTCTAGGAAATTGCATAAACCATTAAGAGGGGAAAGGTTTGCCATTTGCTTTGAGGCAGCTCTTAGTGCTGCCAATATGAGATTTACAGGAATAAGAGAAAAACAAGCGACAAAAGCTTAACCCTACAGTTTCACTGTTAGGACAGCAGTCATAAGCTTGGGATACTACTCTCATGACTGCTCATGTGTTATACACTAGATGGTCATTGGAGAAAATCAGAAAGACCATTGAGAATATTGTAGCAGCAAAATGTCTCTTCCAAATTACATAGCCATGAGGCCACAGTTTCGTTTGTACATGCTGGTTTTTTTTTTACTGTGGAAATACTGCTGGTTTCCTAGTTGCACAGTGATCCATTTTCAAGATCATAGAGATCATTGCTTTCTGATCCTTCCTTACCTTTGCCCTTCTTCCTTGTTATTTGTTTAGTATCTTAGCAGTTATGTCAAGCTTCTGGGAAATGCTTTAGCTACCACCTCTTACTGAAAAAGTGGGTGACAGCATGATCTCCCTTGTTTTGAAATGGAAATGGCTGCAGATGGTATTTAGGGATGAGCAAAATGAGGTGAAAGTGAATAGGATTCGTATATCTATCATGCTGCTTGTGACCCAAGTCKTCTTTATAAGCAGCATGAAGAAACAGGCACCTCTACAGCATGGTTTGTCTCATTCTGCAGCTGATTTTTAAATTAGCCAGCACCAGAAAGACCATATCAAGAGTGCTGTTTCCAGTTCTGGGCTCCCCAGTACAACAGAGACATGGGCATACAGGGACAAGTCCAGGGAAGGGCCCTGAATATGATTAAAGTGTTGGAACATCTGACATACAGGGAGATTCTAAGTGAGCTGGGACTGTTCATCCTGGTGGAAGAGAAAGCTCAGGTGCCATCTTATCGATGTGTATAAATAGCTGGGAGGAGGTAAGGGGGAATGGGAGGGGATGAAGAAGACGGAGCCAGACTTTTCTCAGTGATGCCCAGTGACAGGACAAGAAGCAACGTGCACAAAGTGAAACACAAGAAATTCTGCCTGCATGCAAGAAAAAACTTTTACTGTGAGGCTGGTCAAACACAGGAACAAGTTTCCCAGAGAGGTTACTAAGTCTCTTTCCTTGGAGATATTTAAAACCTGACTAGACATGGTCCAGAGCGACCTGCTCTAGCTGATCTTGCTTCAGCAGGAGGGTTGGACTGAATGATCTCCAGAGGTGCCTTCCAACCTCAACCATCCTGTGATTTCATGATTTTCTGTGATTTGAAGTGTCTATTATTCTCTGCTGAATCTAAAAGAACTTGAGGGTCACTAGTTCAGATGTAGATTTATACCACACAGTTACATTGCAACATACATAACCACTTTTTTGGACACAATTACTGCCCCTCTTTTGGGTCAATTAGTTTGGGCATTCTTAGCCAAGCACAGAGACATGCAAGCAAGTAGGATATTGTCCTGGTTTCAGCTGGGATAGAGTTAATTTTTTTTTTCCTAGTAGTTGGTATAGTGCTGTGKTTTGGATTTAGTRTGAGAAGAATGCTGATAACACACYGATGTTTTTAGTTGTTRCTAAGTAGYCTRCTAGTCAAGGACTTTTCAGCTTCCCAAGCTCTGCCAGGTGCACAAGAAGCTGGGAGGGAGCATAGCCAGGACAGCTAGCCCAACTGGCCAATGGGGTATTCCATACCATGTGACGTCATGCTCAGTATATA
>JAYKAV010000003.1:4689-47627 GCA_035582835.1 Phoebastria nigripes
CCCCCCCCCGAGTCCCCCTTCCCCTCCCCGTAGTGCCGCGTCCCCTCTCGGGGACCCCTGTCCACGCTGCCCCTTGAGCGGGCAAGGGGCTGGAGCCAGGTCCTGGGGGGGGTGCACGCTCCGATCCCTCCCCGGCCGTTAGTAAAAAGGAGCTAAAAAGTCAGGTGGGGAGGGGTTGGCGTGGAAGCACAGCGCCCGCAGCGGGAGTTGGGGTGGCCCCGTCCCCGCGGGCTCCCGGCGGGGACGCGTGCTCTCCTTCCCGTCCTGGCAATGGCTTTTGTCCGAGCGTGGCAGGGCCACCGGGCACCACGGGGACCCGAGAGCGGCCGGGGGAGAGGGCAGAGCCCTCAGTCACTGTCCGAGCCCACGGCGGAGGAGCCTTTTCTTTTCCGTTTGGCGGGTTTGGGCTTGGTGTCTTCTTCCTCCTGTGCCGGGAGAGGGGGAAGTGGGGGGTCACTGCTGCCGGGGGGGACCCAGCTCCTGCCTGCGGCTCCTCGAGGTGCGGATGCGGCCGAGGGGCTGTGGGGTGCCGGGGGGGGACTGGGGACGCTTACCGAGGCGCTGCTGGAAGCTGACTCCTCCTCGTTGTTGGCCGGCTGGGCTGCGTTCTTGCGGCTGCGGGGGCTGGAGAGGGTGGCTTTTCGGCGGCTCTTGGGGGGTTTGGTGGAGGAGTCTTCATACTCCTCTGCCAGGGAGAAGAGGTCGCTGAACCTGGAAGGAAGCAGGGGGTAGTGGGTGGGGGGGTCAGGCACCGTCGGGGCCCCGTGGTCCCGAGGCCACCCGGTGCCAGGCAGGGAAGGACCAACTCACTTCATCTTGTGGGCTTCGTCGCAGCTGGCCTGGACGTGCTGCAGCGCCTGCAGGATCGGGGTTTGGCTGAAAACTGTCGAGGAACCGGCGGAAATGGGAGTCAGAGACCTGACGGTGGGTACCCCCAGGCAGGGGAACCCCCCCACCCATCTGGGGTTTTGGATGCAGGTAGCTTTGYAAGGGGCTCCCAGTATCCCACAGCATCCCAGTTCCCACGTGCGCCCCAGGGCACCTCATGGCGATGGAGATGGGCAGCGGCTGCAGCCCCGGGGCCTGTCTCGGTTGCGTGGCAGTACGTACAGTTCTGTTTGGTGTTGGTCAGGTTGAGGCGGAGGTTGTCCAGGTGCTCCAGGATCTGCTCCAAGGTGAGCTGGGCCAGTTTGCTGCTGGAGCTGCGCAGGCTGAGAGCAGAGAAGCAGCGCCCGTTAGTACGCACCCTGCTCCTCCTGCCCGCCACCCCTAGCTTTGTCCCCCCCAAAGACAGGCTGCAGGAGCCCCCGCTTGCGGGTGGACCGAGTGCCACGGTCCTGCAGCAGCACCCCCAAACCCCCAAGCAGATGTGGGGCACAGATAACCCTGCCATCCGTGCTGCCCCGGGGTGCCCCCAGCACCCAGAGGCTGGAGCAGGGGGGCCCAGGGATGGGGAGCAACATAGGATCCATTTTCCGGCTCCGGCACACGCAGGGTCCCCTGGAGCTGGTCTGCGTGCGCTGTTCCAGCCCAGGGATTAAGGGGATAAATCCTGCTCAGGGTGTTCACCGCCTCCATCCCCAGTGGCTCTGGGGAGCACTAAGTGCCCCGTGCTGAGCCTTGGCTGCAGGACAGTGCGCGGTGCCAACAGCCGGGGCCTCAGCTGGCCGCCTGTTAATTAGCGGGGATTAGACCTGGATACGGCTCGGATCCCGGAACAGAAACACAGTGAAAATAGCTGCGTTGTTCAGCTGTGAAAGGCCATTAATTAACGCGGAGGAACAGACGAAGGCACAGACTTCCCCAGCAGCCTCTTCGGAAAGCTGGGGGGTCCCAGACGTGGCCAAGATGCCGGCGGGACTGGCCGCTCTCCCGGTGCCGGTGTGCGACCTGCACACGGGGCGCCGGGAGCACCAGCGAGATCCTGGCGATGGCAAACCTCCCGGCAAGGCCCCGTCCGACCCGCTGGCCGTGACCCAGCTCTGTGCCGTGGTGGTGCCGGCTCCCTGGGTGCTGGGTGGGGGTCCTTCGGGACATGCAGCCCTTGCTGCGGTGGGAGCGTGGTGCTGCTCTGCTTTCCCAGGACACTAGATGTCCTTCCTACTCCAGCAAAGGGCTGCAGGCACCCAGCCGGGAAGGGGCCGCAGAGGACCCTGTCAGCCCGGCGCAGCGGGCTGGGGGCTGCCGGAGCAGACCACCCTCTTTCTCCCCCTAACCCAGACCCCGGTACTGAGGTGGTGACTGGCTGGTCATACCCGCGCTGCCGTGACCYGGCACAGAGCAGGCAGCGGGACCGGGTGTCTCTTGCCCCAGCAGGTGATGGCTGCGCCGAGGGCAGAGGCTGCCTTGCAGCCTGATGTTGGTCTTTGAGGCTGGATAAAAGGCTGGGAAATCACCCGGAGAGCTGAATGCAGCAGGAATTGCTCCTGCCTCCCTGCTGAGGGACATCTTGGGGTCGGGGTGAGGTGCCCCATGTGCCAACCATGGTGAGGAGCCGGCACAGCAGCCAGCACAGCAGTGCAGGATCAGCTGCAGCATCAAGTGCAGCTCTCCGTTCCTCTCCCACAGCCCGTGGTGGTGAGGTCCAGCCGCCTCCTCCAGAGCTCTGCCCGTGCAGGGTGGCTGGGAACAAGCCCTGTGCCCCTTCCCTCCAAAGGCAGGAGATCAGGAACCTTGCCCTGGGGAGCTGGGATTTAACCTCCGCAGGCTACAGCTTGGCCCAGCTGCGTCCTTTAGTCCCACTGCACTGATGGACCCTGACCCCATCCACTCCAGAGGCAGCAGCATCCCAGCAGAGATTACGCAAACCATGTCTGGAAGACTATTTGCACCAAAAGATGCTCTGGATACATCCAGCTGTGCCCAGGCGGGCCCAGCGGGGCTGAGCAGAGGGGCCTGCCTGGCGGGCGCCGCAGCAGGGGAGCACCAAGGCTTGGCACTGCTCACACAAGAAGCTGAAAGCGCTTCCCCACACAGCTTGGGTAATGGGCTCGGCATAAAAGGGTCCTGCTGGCTGGATGTCAGCACAGGCGAGATCAAAGAGCAGCCTCCCGCACAGCTCTGGAGCAGAGACGCTCGCTCGGGGCTCTGGCTGCGCGTCAGCGCGTGGGTGGGCAGCGGCACCGCCCCAGCCTCGAGGAGATGATGGCGTAACCGGCAGGATGGGCTGGCATGCCCGCGCTGTGCCGATGGCACACAGCATCTGGGCTGCCTGGCTGGTGCACGGAGTGGGGCACAAGGTCGAGTCCGTCACTCGGTTCCCGGTGGCAGGGTGGCCCCAGGGTAAGCAGCGGGAGATGCTGTGCCTGCCCCGGCCCCTCACCTTTGGCGTTTTCGTGGTAGGCTGTTGTTCTTGATCAGCAGCGACTTGATGTGCTCGGCCAGGAGGTCATCGTGTTTGATGCACCAGTGCCGCAGGATGCTCGTGGTGAACTGGTCGTCAGGGTGGCAGGGCCGGCTCAGCACCATCTTCACCATCTCCTCGCTGGGCCTGCAGCAAACAGAGAAAGGCACGTGAGGAGGAAGGACGAGCAGTTTGTACACCGGTCAGCTGGGGTCCCCCCTGCAGCCACTGCCGCCCACTTGAGCCTGATGGGAGGCTTCAGACCTGGACATTACAAGTCTTTGGAGCTGCAGTCCTGTGAGGGACTTGGCACAGGAGCCCAGGCACAGCTTGGATGGGACCAAGCTTCCCCAAACACCGCCTGGGACCCACACGCTCTTAGGCAGCCCCAGCAGCATTGGCTCCCAGGCTCAGGGGATGACAGGCAGTGTCCAGACTCCTCTGCTTCCCTGAGATGGCTGGCAAGCAATCCTCCTGGGGACCAGCTGCCACCAAGCTCCCTGCCCAGCCTGTATCACTCGGCCGTGCCAGCCCTGCTCCTTCCCCGCCGTGGGAAAAGCGCTGCTGAACGCTCGTGGCCCGAGCTCGCCCCTGCGCTCTCCGTCATCGCGGGTTTTTCAGTAACGCAATTTAGAGCTGGGATTAGATTAGCCAGCCTCATGCACTGCATTAATGAAAACAAATAAAGTGCTCTTCACTCAGAGTGGTGGGATGTGGCCAATCCACCCGAGCAGGCAGAGACAGCATAGATCAATGCCAAGGCAGCTCTAATACTGTGCCCCGTGGGAGGCAGGTGACAGCCTGCTCTCCATTAAGTAACGGACTCCAGGATGTGCAAGGTGAAAGACAAACAGCCCATCGGCACTCGGGCTAAGAGAGCTCGCACCCAGAGCGAGCTGGGGAGTGCCAGCAAGAGGGGTTTTCCCCATGCCTCACTTCTCAAGCAGCCCAAGCCGGAGCAGGTGGCATCCCCTTGTCCCCGCCACACTGACGGTGCTCAAGAAAGCCACCAGCCGCAGCGTGCCAGGGGCAGCCCCACAAGCCTGTGGCCACAGGACCCTCTGCAGAGCGTCACGCAGCCCTGTGCCCTGCGCTCAGCGGCACTTACTTCTCTCGCCTCAGCTGCAGCAGCAGGCAGGATAATGCCTCAGGGTGCTCTGCAAAGGAAAGGACATCCTCAGCACAGGAGCTGATGGCCACTGTGGCCCAGTGCTGTGCCTCTCCCGTGCAGGGGACAGCTCACCTTTGTATTTGAGGTGCTGCAGGATCGGGATGATGGTCTCCAGAGGAATGCTGTGCGCGAGGAAGAGCTGCCAGGTGCAGTACTGCTCAAAGGTCTCCCAGTCCAGGCTTTGAACTAGGGGAAAGCACAGGATGGTGAGGGGAGCCTGCACGGCTCCCAGAGGAAYGGCAGGGACCTGCCAGAGCCACCGCAGACAGCTCTGCCGCAGCCCCTCTGCGAGGTCCAGCTGCGCCCAGGGACAGTGCTGCTCCTGCCCGGCGTTACACCCACCCCTCCAGCCCAGAGCAGGGCACCGGGGAAGGGCACAGTGCCTGAAACCCTGCTGCGTGTGTCGGGGTTCGCACTGTGCCAGGGCAGCTGCGTGAGCAGCACGGGCAGCCCCGCACGTGCCGAGGCCAAGCAGGGGCTCCGGGACCTGGCAGGTGGCACCGGGGTAGGCTCTGCCAGCTGAGGCACGGGTGGCAGAGCTGCAAAGTCACTAAAGCAGCTGTTCGGGGCTCAGAGGAAAAGAATTAACGAGGCTCTTTAATTAATGGGCTTAGACTGCAGCTTGTGTAACACCAAAGCTGGATCTAGGCAGCCATTGGATCAGAGCGATGGGGCTTCTCTCCGGAAACACTGGCTCCCATGCACCGAGCTCTCCATGCTGGCTCTGCCCAAAACCACCCCGGCCCAGAGGGCTGCAGCCACGGCCGGCTCCGACTGCTGGGCAGGAGCCTCAGGGCACACACGGGCAAAACGCAGCATTGGCTGGAGATTGAAAGGGCTTTTCCACTGTACAACAGCCAGCGGCTTGCATAGATGCGAGCCGAAGTCCAATYAAAAACCTACATGAGGAACTGGGTCACCCACTGGTGATCCTGGGGGGAAAGGCAAGGAATGCTGCGAGGGAGAGATCATGGGCACCGGCCTTTTCCTACGCAGCGGCTAAGGGAACCGTGGTCCTGGCAAAGGGCTGCATGTCCATCTGAGAGGCTTACTCTATTAGTTCAGGGTGGTCCAAGGGCCAGACTAAACAGCAGCGAGGGCCTTTTTGCTCTTGGGGTGTCACAGTCAACAGAAAATGAAGGGAAATCCCGGTTCCAACTTTTCCAACCACCCTTTTGCCATCACCTCCCAGCTGCCCTCACCCCTGCTGCACTGGGAGAAGAGGTTACAGCTGTCCCCAGAAAGGTCTGGCCTCCAGCACCGCCGTATCAGCTGCTGCATGGCAGGGAACAGCCGACTGCACAGCAGTAGCCAYGGGTTTGCACCAGGACAAGTTCATATCCCTGGAGACACAGCAGCTGGGACCACGTGGAGAGGTTGCAGAGCTGGGGGAGATTTTGGGACTTTCCTCTTTCTCATTTTTTTTTTTTCTTTTTTTTTCCTCTGCCCAGGCAGGTTGCGGACATGCAGAGCCCCGGATTACACYTTGCCTGGCACTGCGGAGAGCCAGGGCTCCCAAGCCATCGTACAGCCAGCCTGGTAAAACCCATTAGAGCGCACAGCTTGGATCACACAGCTAAATCAAACAATCTGGTTTAGGGCAGTGATCTTTAAGCAGCGGCAATAATACCATGACAAAATCCAGACCTCGGCATAACACGGCCAGCCCAAGAGCCTCTCTCGGACGCTGCGTGAGCAGCCAGCTTCTGCAGGGYTCTTCCTATGGCGGCGTGGCCATGGACTACAGCCCTCCCGATCAGAAAGGGCAAAGCTGTGGTGAAGGCTGCAGCCTTCTCCCTTTCCAGGGACTTGGGGTGTCTCTGCAAAATGGGGGCCCAAAGGGCAGGAAGGCTTGGGGGTGCCCAGGAACKGCTCCGCTTTCACCCCCACCCTCTCCAAGATGCGCTCATGCCTGCAGGAGCGCTACTCACTCAGGATGTTCAGCACCGAGTCTTTCCGAAACATGACGAGGTTCCCCATCATCACGTGGCACACCAGCTCCTGCAACTGGGCGGCAGAGAAAATGGGGTTAGCGGGATGCCCAGGCTCTGCAGAAGCCCTCTTATGTGGGGGACCACYGGGCAAGCCTGGAGAGCAAGCAGGGAAGCTGTCGCTCTGCCAACATCTCTGCAAGAAYGGGGATCCAGCGGGGAGTCCCAGAAACCCTGTGGGCTGCAGGTGGTTCATAAATCAGAGCTAGGTTAAGCAGCTCCAGGGAGAAGCAGCTGTTGCAAGGGACCAGCAGAGGCAAAGAAGTAATGAGAGGTTAATGGTTTCACACATCAACACCCAGGCTGGGGAGCAAGTGTCACGTAGGACAGACAGCAGATCCCTGCAGACTGGGCCAGGGCGGGTGGGATGGTGTCACCCTGTTCGGAGAGCTCGGCTGCTGGGCCCAGACAGACCAGCTCGGCTGCTGCACAAGTGCTGGGGACCTGCTTCTTGTGCTCCAGGCACTCTCAGACCCAGGCTTTTGCCGATGGATGCACAAAGGCCACCCGGGGGCTGGCAGCGGAGAGGGCTTGGCAGCCTGCTGGGAAAGCTCCGACAACCCCAGACCTCTCTGCTCGGGGTCCCGGACCGTCCCTGGTCTGCAGGACGGGAGCTGACACTACCCAGACGCATGGTGCTTCCTGCACTGACTCACCCTTCATCCCTGGGAGAGGTGGAAGCAGACGCAGGGGGACGGGATGCACAGGGAGCCTGCCCGGACTGCACCAGAGCAGGGACGGGAGCTGGGGAGCACCGGTCCCCATTCCTGTGCCGACAGGCTCAGCTACAGAGCGCACCTTGGCTCTCGTCTACCTTCCTCCCTGCTCCTCGGCCTCTGGGTCCAAGCCACTACAGCCTGCTCGGGTGCAGGGTGCTTGAGGTACGCAGAGCCCAAGGGCAGGCTGAGCTGCCCGGGCTCTGCCCCATGGCTCTGCTCGCAGACCCCATGTGGGCTGGGCGCGGGGGCCACGCAGCCCGAGCATCGTGGGGAAACAGATGAAGAATAACAGGAAGGAACGAAGGAATTGGAGGAGGGAGGGGAGAGGAAACGCTATGGGCCTCTGCTGGGAAAAACAAAACCTTTGCATTTCAGCATGGGGCAGAGCCCAGGAGCAGAGGAGTAAGAGCAGGGCTGAGCTGGTGGGGTCAGGGCATCATGACTCAAACCTTTCCTGTACCCAACTTCGGCTCCAGCCTGCCAAGCAAAACTTGCTGGCGAGGCGTTCTGGCCCCTGCGCAGCTGGGAAAAGCACGACTGGCCAGGAATGGTGTATAAATAGGGCGAGTTAAAGGGTTATCAGCAGATCACGCTCCAGACGAGCCTAGACAGCAGAAACACGCAGTACAGCATTCTTGCTAGTGCCCACCTCCCCGCCCCCAGCTTTCGCTGTGACTATTTTTGGGTTGCTCATGGCAACTCAGAGTGACCATGGGGAAAGGTTCCTTCCAGGAGGGTCTAACGAGGGCTTGGCCTTCCRCTCGTTAGCCTGCTGAGCCTGCAGTGGGTCTCCCACCAGGACGGGAAGAGCTGGGCGCGATCTCAGCGCTGCCAGCCCGCAGGCAGCAGGGGACGTGCTGCCTACACCCTTCCTGCGCCCTCCCRCACATATGCCCATTGTGATGCTGCCCGTAGCTTTGCATCTCCCCAGCAGCACTAAGCACCTCCCTGCCAAGGGGCTTATTATTGATAATAATTATTATTATTGATTGCCCGCAGCAGCACTGGCCATGGCGGTGCTTTTTGCCATTGCCTGCAACTCAAGAGACCCCTCAAGGGATCAGAGCAAACCCAGGCAAATCTCTCTCGGCACGCCTGCTGCAGCTCGGCAGCCAGGGAAATCCCTTGAAAGAAGCAGCTTGGATTCAGCCTTCTGACACCGCACGCCGCAGCTCCTCAAGAGAAAGAGATACCCGGAGGTTTCGGGGCTCCTCTTCGCAAAGCCCAATGCCTCACTCAAGAATGGGGGCAAGGAGGAATAAACAAGCAGAGCGCTGCCCTGCATCCCCCACAGATGGGCCATTTCAGGTTTAAACCCCCTGGGAGCGGAGGAGCGAAGTGCTGCCACTGCAGGAACATGCTGCCTCCCACCCCAGACACTGCTCCCCTCCTTACCTGGAATGAGTCTATGACAGCTACAATCATGTTCAGCAGCTCGCCGCTTCGTAGGGTCTCGTCTGGGAACTGGAAGAACACAAAAGCAAGGCAGGGCTCAGGAAAGGACACGAGGGAGAGGCCAGTCAAAAGCTCCTATCCCCATAGCTGAGGCAAAACTCCTCCTCGGTTCAGGCTCAGACACACGCACACGTTCCTCCTTGCAAGGGGCAGCATCGCCCTGCCTGACCCGGTGGCTCACCGAAGGCTGGACCAGAACCAGCACCACTTCCTAAACKCAACGGGGGAAGTGGCTGAGTGGGAAAAGGAGCCAAGAAAGTGCAGGAGGGCTGACAGGCTGTTTTCTGTGAGCAGCCTGGAGCAGGCAGGTTCATTCACTGCTTGAGCGGGCCAAGGGCTGCAAGGCAGCGCACCGGCAGGCTGCTGCGAGCAAGTGCCCTGCACATCTGTGAGATGCAGCTGACACCAACCATCTGGACCGAGCGGAGATGCGAGAGGAGCGAGGCTGCTTCGATTGTGGGTGGCAGAAGTCAGCCAGACCAGAGTGGTTAAAATTCCCCATTTTTCCCTATCCTTGCTAGCTTTGCTCGCTGTTCCAGGGCTTCACGCCTTATGCAGCACTGCAAGGAAATAAAAAAAATCAACACATGGGGCAAAAGGCCAGGAAAATTGGCGGCAGCAAGCTATGGCTGCACCGTTCGGATCTGGCTGTCCAGACAGGCTGCTCTTGGGACATTCTGCCTGACTTGAGCTGGTCACTACGCCCACGGGGGCAGAAACAGTCTGACTCTGCTTTGGGGAGGGAGGCTGTTAAACCCAAAGGACCAGGGAGGGGATCCAGCTGCTGCCATATGCCAGGATCCCCCCTGGAGCATGCACCATGCTGCTGCGTGGTACGGTGCCTACTCTTGCGCAGGTTTTTCTCCCCTCCCCAGGCTGTTGCTGTGCTCCTTTCCCCACAGAAGCCCCCGGGAAGCGCTCGTGAGGAATGGGGCTGGACGGCCTCAACACCCAGCAGATGTTCCTGCTGAACCAGCCAGAAAGGAGGGAGGAGCGGGGCCAGCTCATTCCTCTCAGGGAATTAGAAAGTACACGCAGAACTGTGACCCCTCCGTCTATTCAGAGTGCGTGATGTTACCCTCCCTCTCTCCAGCCCCCAGCACCGCTCCCTGAAGCTGGGCAATCGCTGGATGCTTGTTGGAAGCAGCCTCCATCCTGCAACCATTTCAAATAAAAGGCTGCAGCCTGCACAGGGCTGCAAGAGAGCTTGACAGCATCCCGGCAGCAGGAAGGTAACAGCAGCTCTGTCCAAGACCCAGGCAGGCTGCGTGAATTGGGACCGAGCTGTGACCTATCTGGTGCAGATGCCTGGCTCCCCGTTCCAAACGTGCTCTCTGCTAAGTCCAGCTGGCTCCACCTCAGCACCGAGTGCTGAAAGCAATAAAACCTTTCATTAAACTCAAGGGTTCGGGGCAGGCAGCAGAACTCGTTCTGAGCACTGCTTCCCCCAGACTTTGACACGTCTGCTTGCAGCCTTCATCTGCTGCTCTCCAGAAGAAAAGCAGCAGAGCAAAACCTCTTTAACCAGGGAGTGCAGACAACACTGTGCTGGGAGCCAAGCACATGCATGAGATGAATCCAGGACAGCAAGGTTAGTACCTCGCCATCCACAGAGCGCATCAGGCTTTAAGGGGGCTGTAAGCAGGTATGATGACAGCTGAACATCGATCTCGACGGCAGCACGCTGACCCCCATTAAGCTGGGCTGGGGGGGTTGATGGAGACTGTGTTGTGCTCAGCCTGACAGAAGTTTTTCTAGGCTTTATGGCTTCTCTGCTGCAGTGTAACAAGCCTGAAGCTCAGAAGCAAACCAGCCCAGCCTCCAGCCTGCCTGCAGGAAGGTGAAGGGATGCCCTGTGCATCTGAACTCCAGTTCCTAGTGCCTTACCTCTGTGTAAATGGAGGGGGTGAGGTAGCAGAGCAGCCGTACATCGTCTTCCTGGCAGGCCTTCATGTCCATCATCAGACACGTGTGCAGGTCCCCCAGCTGCGTGGCCTGGGCGAAGGACTCGTACAGGTTCATCTTCCCTGCTGCAGCTTTGCTAGAAGGAGATGTGCCCAGGTGAGAGAGGAGCCTGCCAGTCCCGTGCCACGGTGAGGGCTGGGGTGGTGGTGATATGACACCGAGCTGTCTCTTGGAGGCAGCGTGAGCCAAGTCGAAGCTTGGACACTTCCCTGCAATCCCCACTGGCCTACCTGGCTTTTAAATAGTACAGGAGGTGGTAGCCGATCTTGGGTTGCTTCTGATAGAGCTCTGACAGGAGATCCAGCAGCAGTGAGAAACCGCTATTATCCTCCTGCATCTGGCAGAGGTTCCTTGGGGAGTTCAGGACAGGGAGACAGCTATGTTACATGGGATACCATGCACGAGATTCTCCRCTAATGACGAGGACCGTCAGCTTGCAGGGAAACCCAGCTCCCAGTACCAGGTGGTCCTGGCCACTCGCTCTCTGGACTGGACACAGAGACCACCTCTCCCACCTGTGCTGCAGAGGACGGCGGGATGTGCAGCAACAAAGGGGTCAGGACCAAGCAAACTTCAGTTACCCAGGGATCCCAGGCTTCCACAAATGACCAAATGAGCTGTGATTTTCCTGTATTTTAAGTCTTTCTACTAAGCAAAACGCAACATAGGCAGAACGAAGCAATAAACTCTTCTGATTCTGGGATCAGCCCTGGGGCAAGCAGGGGTGTGACAGAATTAGACCCACAGGGTTCACCCATGGTGGTGGTCAGGAAGCAAACAAAAAAGCCCTAACTAGATTATTCGAAAATTTCAGAACAGACATACCTAAATATTAGGTAGAGAGGCTTCCCCACCGACTCCTCCAGAGACCTGCGGGACAAACGCAATAGTCAGAGCTCTGTGTGCACCCACCCTCTGTGCTTCCCCAGCAATGGCAGGGAAAAAGCCCTGGATCTTGCTCGCTCTGGTCCTTGGGCCATCAAGGGTTAGCCCTAGCTAATGATGAGACAGGAACGGTCCTGCTAACAGTACCCAGCAGCTCTGACTCCGAGCCCTGTTCCAAAAAAATCCCGGAGGAAGAGTGTACGGTGCTGGTTTGTGTGAGTACAGCACGGACAGATGGAGTATTTAGGACCCTGTGTGCCCTGGTCAGACAGTTAGAAGCCACCAGAGCATCACCAAAACTGAGCTCTGACACGAGGACCTGCGGCCGCAGGTTCTCCTTGCACTTGTGGGAAGGAGGAAGATGGTCTCTTTTGAGCCCTGAACCCTGGATTGCTTCATAGGGGAAGCTGCTGGCTTCAGCACAGCCTTCTGAAAATGGTGAATATTTTACTGGGAAAAGCCCAAGTCCCAGTGTGAAAGGATGAGACACAAAAAAATAGATCCTTACTCCTCCGTGATTTCTTCCGGCAAAACCTCACCACGGAAGTGAGCCTTAAATAGCTCCTGGAGGCAGGATGCGAGCACTGATAACTGCTCCGAATCAAAGTCCTCCTGGTAGAGAGAAAGGAAAGAATGAGAGGAGAAAGCACAAGCTCAAACCCCGCCTGCCCAGCACAGGTACAGCTGGAAGGGACACAGTAGAGTCACTGCTGCGGGGTATGGACCCCAAGCTGCTCAGGAGCCATTTTGCTGCTATATTGCAGCACCAGGAGCTGGTCATCAGCAAGACAAGCCCCTAATTGATGTCCAGCTCTGAAGCACTTCACAATCACTGTGGTCCACTTATCCTCTAATGGCTAGTAATTCACTGAGCTCAGCTCTCCCTCTGCAAAGGGCTAACAGGGACCGAAGGCACTTGGCAATGAGGATTTACACCCCGACAAGCCCTTTCCCCGTGTTCCCACAGAGGGGAGAAGCAGCTCTCATACGCCAAAAGGCCACTTGACTCTAAAGGGAGCTGATTAGACGCAGGGGATGCAACCTCCCTTGAACGCTCAGCTCCTGGAAAACATCCGCAGCTCTTCTGCTGGGCAGGGCTTGCTGCAGCCTCTCCTGAGCACAAAGCCCAGGGCCAAAAGCAAGGGAGCATCCCAGATGCACAGCACACGCAGAAGCCCCCAGAAGCTCTGCAGACACTATAGCAGCTGCGTGGGATCAAAATGCGAGCACACCTCACCCAGTGTCCCGTCTGACAGCAACTACTGGGGACATTTAGGCATGGGGTATGAGGAAACAGAGCATAAACAGAGCATGGACAGAGCGATCTTCCCCTGCTAGACCCTTCCAGCAAGGAGCAGCTTGGGGCTGTGTTTAACAACCACGGATAGAGCTGCATAGTGCCATTTTGAACTCATTTAGGATTTCAGTGTCAGGCTTCTGCGTCCCTCCTTCAGTCGCAGCTCTCGGGGCAGAGCCGCGCAGGCTGGGAGCTGCCCAGCCCACACCACTCCAGCTGCTCTGGTTTTACAGTTAGGCAGCACCGCTGCTCCCCGGGTCTGTGCAGTTACCTCCAGGACTTGATCCACGATTTCCTGCATGACCTCACACTGAGCTTCCGTATCGCTGGAGCACAAAAACAAGAGGAAATCCAAGTTACATAGGAAGATACCGAGAGCAGGGACAAGGGGGCTTTGTGCTGAGCTGGCTCTGCTCGGGAGCCCCCCAGGATCTGAGAGTAGGGGAGGCTCTGCTTTGTGCTGGTGCCAGGCTTAGAGGAAGGCACGGCTCAGAAGCACACGCTGCAGAGACCCAGCCCCGAAGGAACGTGCTGCACTGCTGCAGCACCTACTTACAAAAGTGCCCGAGGTTGTCTGCAGCAAGACAAACAAATTAAATGACTAAAAGCATAAGATTAAATGCACTTAAAGCCATAAAGACATAAATTACATTAAATCAGTCTACTATGCCAAGGTCTGCAAAGCAAGAGCTTTTTTCAACCTTCTTTAGATGGAGTTAATTCCAAGGTCACTGAAAATCAAGAGCGGAGGTGGGGAAGTCCAGAGAACATGCAGACACAGGTACATCTCTGTCCGCAGGGAACGTGCCCCATGCAGAGATGTACTGAAACCCCCAGGCAGCAATAGCCCCAAAGGCCTACGCAGCCTCCCTCGTCAATCCAACAGCACAGAAGGGTGCGAGTCAGAGCCTTTTGCCTTCCTGTCACTGATTCAGAGAAATGCTGTAGCCCCCAGCAAACTGCTGTTGTGTCCTGGTCTGAGCCTGCACTAAGGACAAATTACAAAGCTCTTAACCCAGCACCTTTCAAAACCACCTGGACATTTCCTCCAGAAACTATGCAGGAGGACCTCTCCATGTTAAAGGGAGACAAGCCACAAGGTTGCATTAGCTCTGAGAGAAGGGCTCTGCAGCAAGCAGCATTGTACAACAGGACTAAAAGGTCTTGTGTGTCATTGCCCTGAAGAGATCAACACAAAATGTAACACAACCAAACGATACCAACCTTCCCTTCTGCAGCTGCAGAACTTTATCCTTCAGTGACTCATCCAGCTGGTCCAGGAATGGCGTGATATCAACAGGTTCCTCCACAATGGTTTCTTTGATCGGATGAAACCTGAACTCCCTTTTCTTCCCTGCAACAAAGCAAGCAACAGTGGAATAGTCTATTTTCCCAAGCAGCTACATCTAAGAAGTACCAGAGGCAATCTCTGTCCTAGCAGCGGGAGCTGTGCGGGGCTGCGGGGGCAGTCATCACCCCAGGACAAGCAGCGTGCAGTCCAGCCTTAGATCTTGCCTTCACCCTTTAGAGACGTGTCCAGGTCAGTGAGCAAGGTGAGATGGGATCCAAACGCAGGGGGTGTTCAGAATTGTGGTCCCTGTTCAGTCCAGTTTCCAAACCTGATGCTTTGCCTGTCCTTCAACATGCTCAACAAATGTAGCTAGCTCGCAAGTCTCTCTCCACCCGAGGCGCAAATGCTTGTGTTCAGGACTCTGGGACTGAGATACCCCAACTGCTTTTCCACACCCTCATCCTCCAGGCTCATTCCAGGCCATAAAAATGAATGGCAGCAGAGTCCAGAAGAGCCAGGGCCAAGGCAGAAATGCTCACACAGAAAGTGCCACTGAGGAACGGGACAAGGTGGCTGATCCCCTTTGCAAAAATCCTCTCTGCACATGGCTTTAGAGCCTGTGTCCCTCTCAGGGGCCCCAAGCAGCTGGCAGGGCTCGACGGGACTACTGAAGACAGTGCTACAAGCACAGTGTCACATCCTCTCCCCCATCCTGGGCCCATGGCCCCTCCCCACCACAGGGGTAGCCCTCCAGCATGGCAGGAAGCCCACAAGAGTCCTACCACCAAGGCCAGAAACAGCTTGAGATGCCTCTAGCTCCAGAGAGCGAGCAGAGGGGACTCTGCTCTTGTGCAGGCTTGTCAGCCCCATGGCTTCGAGAGGGAGCAAGCATAATGAAAACCGTGTGGCTGAGCAATTAGAGGCCTGAGCCTCATTAGCAGCTGCCTGAGAACAGAGACACCCTGTTCCCAAACAAACCATCCGGCACAGCATCTGCCACAGGGATTCCCAACCATGCAGCGCAGTGGGGCTTGAGACTAGTCAGACATCTAGAGAGGACACATGGGTGGAGAAAGCGCTACGTTCAAAGGGTCTAAGCTCTAGGGAATAACCAGGCAAGGAGATGAAGCCCAACAGCCTTTCCCTTTGAGCACAGATCGACTGAGTCTGGCTGTCAGGGACTGGGAAGCAGCAGAGCATCGGTCTCAATACCCTCTCTTGCAGAAGGAAATCTGGATCTCAGGAAGGGGGTCTGCCTCGAGTGCAGCAATTCCTGCTGCTCGTGGGAAAGGGGCTTTGAGGGAACTGTGCTTACAGCTGGTTGTCTGGGGATCCTCCATCACGAAGGGAAGGTGCCCGCGAGACAGCGGGGAAACACCGTCCAGCGCAGAGGCAAACGGCAGCTATTCACACTGCGGCGATGCAGAAGTACTTGAGAGCATTGGCGCCCAGCTGACTGCACTCCTCACCTTTGCTGTTCAAGTCGTCTTCGTCGTCACTGAATGCGGCCTCGGCGTTGTCATAGCAACTGTCATCCTTTTCTGACATATGATTGTCCATCTCCATGGAAACGGGTTCCTCAATTTTGACTGCAAGAATGTACGCAAAGGGGTCAGAGCAGAAGTGAGGTTATGATGGCTCCTTGCACAGCCGAGTGGCAGGGCAGGCTCTGCCTACGAGTCACCTCCACCGATAAACAGGCTCCGGCAAGGAGATAAAAGTGCTTTGAAAAGGAAAGAAAGAGTCTGGGCAAGTGACGGACCCTGGTAAACTCAAGCTGGGGAAAGGCACTCCCAGCGACTCCATTTAACCATCCCTACCCGGTGCCAAGCATGGCAGGACCAGGTCATTCTCCACCTAAGCTGCCCAGCATCCTTCATGCTTCATCCCTCACCCAGGCCAACAGCAGAGCCCGAGTCCCTGAGCAGAGCAACAGCTTTGCCAGCTCTGCGAGGCTGAGAAGCTTGGGGCAGCAGGGTTTGTTGGTTAGGTGGGTCCCTTCAGCCAGAGCAGCTGATGCAACAGGAAAAACAGACAGGCTTACAGGCACAGTCCTTCAGCAGATCTGGCAAAGCAGCAGCACTCTCCTGTGAAATACAGGTTAGAAATGCTTGCTCTTTGTTTAACCTAATTATGTTAATCAATTAGCCTACAGAGAAGAAAGGCTAAGTAACCCGTATGGAGCAGAGAGAGAAACAGGTAGTGTGCATCTTTAGTGTACAGCAGGGCTGAGATGAAGGGAGACCACAACCATCCATAAATACGAGCACCCAGAGCCCTCCTCTCCCCAGGGTCCCAGTCCGACCCTCTGAATGGGTGCTATTGCTGCAGGAGAGCCGGGGAAAGCCCCGTCTCTGGGAAGGCAGCACCTGCTGCAGCCTCCCTCCACCACCCGCCCTGCTCCCTACCTTCGATGGGGGGCGAGGGCGAACTGCAGAACTCCGGGAATTTCTCCCTCAACATGGCACGGAGCTCTTTGTCCAGCTTGGGGTTGTCGAAGAGAGGGGCCAGATGTCTGTGTTGGGGGATAGGAAGGGAAAGGGATGAGAAAAAGCCGGGATGCAGTGCCCTGCTGCGTAGCTTCACCTCAGTGGACGTGCAAGGGGATCTCCTCCCTTACGTCAGGGCTTTGGTTTGCGTTATGGACCACAGGCTATGAGGTCCCACTTTCCTTCCTGCAGCTCAGCTGGGGTTCCCTCACTTTGCCACCAATGGGACCTGTGTCACCAGGAGGCACGTGGGAAGGGGAGAAGAGGTCTTACCTCCTGGGAAGGGAACTTGGCTGATGCAGGAGCTGTCTGCAGGCTGGAGCACCATGAGCAAGGCTGCTCCATTCAGCTCGGGGACCAGAAAGGGCTGGGGACATTTCTATTCATCTGAAGTGGAGTGGCTATAGCTTTCTTAACCCACCTATTCCCTTGCTTCAAGGAACAGCTCTCAGGACAAGCCTCAACACCATAAAGACACAACTATGGCTTCTTCCATGGTTCATACACAATACAAATGCCCTCCGCAGCTCTTACAGAGCCTGGAGGTCGTTTTGACTAGCCTGGTGAGACTCAGGAAAACTGGTGCACAGCAGTTGTATAAATGTAGTAACATTGAGGGCTGTCTTACGCAAGGACTCGCTTCTCCACAATGTGGGTGAGAGAGTTGAACACGCCTTGCCGGACGTGAGCCTCCAGTGGGGGGTAGAAGTTGGGAATGATCTGAAAACAGGAGAACGACCATGTTAGTGCCATGAACCCTTCTGCCTACCATCAGGCCTGTGTCAGCCGGCAGGACACAGCCAGGACTAGCTAAGGCCATCATCGGTCAGCTTCTTGGGTCACCCTCGACTCGCACACCACATCTCAGCTGCTCTTGACCAAGAGGGGCAGCAGGAGAGCTCTCCAAGCAGCAGCATCTTGGGGACAGTGGATAGAAGGGGGACCAGCCCATGTCTCTGGCTTTTCTATCCCAGAGGGCCAGCCAGTGCATCTTCCAGGGGTGAGAAAAACACACAGATGCTGCCTCGCAAGGTGTGAGARGCCCTGGGCCATGCTCCAAGCAGCAGCGACTGCTGCAGGAGCCGGGGGAATACGAGAAGGGTACCCTAAACAACATTCAGCTCTGTCCACACACAGTTCTTTGCTTCTGGAGGCAGCAAGAGGACTCCTCCCTGAAATCTGGGTCATCCCAGGAACCTTCCACCTAGTTCCTCTGCCAGAAGCCAGCAGCTGCTTTTGGACTTGGGCAGCCTGGGGACGGGAGCACACAGTGTGTGCTGGGTGTGAGGGAGGAAAGTGATGCAACTCGCAGCTCTTCCAGCGCTCATGCCACGGAAAGACCCCACTTCCAAGAAACACCATCAGCCCTCCCTGGGACCAAATTACTGGAATCGGCAACTCTTGGCACTGCTTCCCCCAGGACCGAGGGGCAGGACCAGCTCTGCTCCCTGCCCAAGGAGGGCTGTCCTTTGAAAGGGAGATAATGGGTCTGACCAGCCCCTGCTGCAGTGAGATTCTGTTTGCCCTCAGGGAATGACACTGGGCCAAGCATTTCATTAGGTACTAAAGGGAACAATTCAGAAGCCTTTTTCCTACTAAGCTCATYGTTCTGGAAGGATATATTTGCAGAGTTGGGAAGTCTTACATGTGTTCCCACAGTGCCATTTCCATTAATGAATGACACATGGGTCCAACACTCCGACCTCCAGGAATGGCCCTGGATTTATCAAGAGACCATGAGGACTCACCAAAGCCTCTGGTGGCTGGTTTTAAGAGGCGAATAATTTGGCTGAGCATCCGCAGCAGTGTGCCTGACTGTGCTCTTGGCAGATCAGCAAGGGGAAAATCCCTCCTTAATTTAGCATAGGTAAGGGGAGGTTAAAAGGGCTGCCAGCAGATACTGAGCAGCTCTGCAGGCTATTTCGCAATCAAGAGGCTCAGGGCAGAACAGACCAGATGAYGCACTAAGGAATGTGGGGAAAAAAAAAATGAAGGGGGAACAGCTTTTTTGTTTTGGTTTGGTTTTTTTTGGCTCTGAAGAACGGGCAGTGAGATGACACTATTTTGCTGCTCAGTATTCACTGGCTCTAGGGATTCATGAAATTCCCTTCCTGCGGGATGGAGAGGCAACAGGCCTTTGCCCTGAAACTCTCTGGGGAGTGAAGACATCTGTCTTGCCTGAGCCTGCATTACCATTCCTGCCCTTCGTGACCGGTCAGCACAGAGCAAGGGGTGGCCTGCAGAGAGCAGGCTGTGCAGCTCACCACTTGACTGCTCCCAGCTTCTGTCTTGGCAGAGAAGGAAAAGCACTGACCTACACCAACGTGCTGCTGCACCAGCGATGGGCGGTGGGGAGTGCTCAGAGGACAGCACGGCTGAAGGGCCCAGCTGCAATCCCTAAGGGAGCACCTCCCGGCCAGCGCATTTCCATTCCTCTGCACCACGGACAAGCGTACGAGGCTAAAACAAGCCCCTGAGGCTGACACAGTGACCAGCTCTCTTTGGAGCGTGACCTCTGCACAGCCAGCTGGTGTAAGCAGATCAGAGCGCGGCTGTTTCCCTCTACACTGTCCTCTGTTGACACTCCCGAGGAGTCTCTCTGTCCCACTGGTGGCAGAGGGACTGCACGGACCCCAGCGGTTGCTTTCACAGCCCTCATCGTTCAACCCCTATCACGCAACTCATTTGGCAAGCCAGGTAATTCCCTGGAGAGCGAGGGGCAGCTCACCCGGCACATGAAATCCAGCAGCGTGGCGGTGATGGCAGGGTGAGGCTTCATGGAGTGATGCATCACCAGAATGGCAGGCTCTGGAAGGAGAGAGCAGGGAGCCCTGTGCTGAGAGCCCCAGAGATGTCCATACCCCCTGTGCCCCTCCGTTCCTGCAGACCCAGCCTTCTGCCCCTGGGGCGCAGAGGGAACCCCCTCCTTTTGGCTTGTACACACCCTTGCCCTCRTCTAGCTCCTAAATAACACTTAGGCTTCAAACAATGGGCAGAACCAACTTCCCTGCAGGCAGGAGCTCCCAGCAATGCCCCCGGCTGTATCAGTCCTTGCTCATGTGCCCTGAGCCCTGGGACAGCCCTGCAGTCAGGCAGCCTGCCTGCCCACAGGGAGGGACGCTCTGGGGCCAGCCACTGACCTCAAGGAAGACGCTTGCTGCTACCACAGATAGGAAAGTGGCTCCATCAAACCAGCTCTCCTGCAAGCCAGCAAATCCCAGGAGTTCCGGGCAGGGGAGGGAACTGATGCCCTTTGGAGATAATCTGTTGGGCTTTCCCCACCAGATCCCCCTACCTCTACCAGCTCTGGAAAGCATTAACCCCTTCTTTGACTCTTGCCCATTCAGAGAAAGACACCCCGTGGTGGAGTACCTATATTCATGATGCTGTCCTTCTCGGGGTTGAAGAAGAGCCAGTCATAGAATAGGGCCAGTTTGGCATTTGAAGCAGCAACGTTGGACTAGAGAAGAAAAAAAAATACAAATTGTCTGAYGAATACAGTGCTGAGCCCCCGTCCCCTCTGCATGCCTGATGTGCTGGGCCCTGCTGCTGCGAGGCAGGGGCTGGCGATGCTCTTCCCACCAGCAGGATAGGGCAGAGCTGGCAAAACCCCCCCGGGTACCTGCTGCTGCTGCGCAGGCGTGAGTTTTCAGAGTGGGTGGGAAATTCTTGAGCAAACCTGCCTGCTTTGAAAGCAGCTCCAGCCAGGGCAGCACGCAGAACGGCAGAGGCCAAGGCAGCCCCATGACTGGGAGATAGAAGCCACGTGTTCTGCAAAGCGCAGCCTGGCTACAACCCTGAATCGTGTATAATTGGGCCCCGCACATCCCTTGGCGTTATCTGCTATGCATTCATAGCACAGCAACAGCCGTTTCCTCGGCAGCTTCTGCTCTGTTTGCCAAGTGCTGCGGATCACAGGCCTGGGTGGGACAAGGGACGACAGGCTGAGCGGAGAGAGTGGAAGCCAACGAGGCTGTAACGAGGCATCTCGTTGCATGCGCTCTCGCACCCCACTGGGACAGGAGAAGCCCCACGCCTTGTAGACGGGCAATAAACATAAAGTAGAAACAAAGGGCATGACAAGCTGCAAGTGAGAAGGTGAGGTTTATGCTGGGAAAGCAGATCCCAAAGGATCCAACGTGCAGCAGAGCCAGGACTAGAATCCAGAGCACAGAACAGAGGCTGATGTCCTAACTGCTGCTCTGCAACTCTCTCCTTCAGCCCAGCCAGTAAATACCTAATCCCAACCTCCCCAGCAGCTTCCAGCATCAGCAGGTTACCCCCTTCCCTACAAGGGAAGAGATCTCAGGCAATTACGTGACTCACTTTCAGGTCTGGCCCTCGCAACTCACCGTGCAGGTGGTGAGCAGCCACCCAATAATGGCCCAGCGTGGGAGGATGTCGGAGCTGAGCACCTCGTTGGAGGGGTGGACCACACCACAGATGTAGCGTATGAGGTCGCAGCGCAGGGACTGGCTGTCTGGGGTGGACAGGTACTGCCGCTGAAACCAGTCCTGGTACCGCTTCTGCTGGCCGAATCGGACCTGAAGGGAAAGGGAAAGACACAGGTTTTGCTCAAGGCTCAGGGAAAGGCTGCTAGAACCACGGTCTGCCATCCTCTAAGCTGCCTCTTTCGGCAAACTCTGCTTCACGCCCTCCTCCCCATCAGCTCCGTGCTGGCAGCGTCTTCAGAGAGACTGAGGAAGCAAAAAGGCCATTGTGCAGCGTTCTCACGCAGGGCCCGTCTCCAGCTGAGCGAATGGGACCACACGCCCCGCGTGTTCGGCACAGCACAGCCCTTGCGAGCAGCCCCAGCCAGTGAGCGGCTGGGCCGGAGGCAGAGCAAGGGGAAAGCGAGCTCTGCCTGGTGTGTGAACACAGATAACAGTTAACCCCGGTGCTGTCACTGCGCAGCTCCTGGCCTCTCTTGAATACGGCTGCTGTTGTCGGAGCTCCGATAACCCACCGCATCGCGGCCATTCAGAGAAAGCGCTTGCCTTGGAAAGCGGCCAGCCAGGAGCAATGTTCCCCTGCAAAGCTGTTTTGTGCTTTTTAATGAATACCAGGGATGTCTCAGGCCTATCTACATCAGCTCCTGCTGGGCAGCCTCTCCTCCTCCTGTCGCCATTAGATGCCAGAAGCAACAAATACTCGCACCAGTAAAGCTCTGCCCTCCCTCCCCGTGCCCAGTGCCAGCGTGGGAACGGGACTGGTGCACCGTGAACCGGGCAGGGACGAGTGCCCTCCTCCGCCGCACTGGCACAGGACCCCTGGCAAGCATGAGGGAATTACCCGTGAGGTCATGAAGAGCAGCTTGGTTTCCATGTCGGGAGTGAGGCGACATGCCAGGAATTTGCGAGAAGTCCTCGACTGAAGGAGCTGCAGGACACCTGGGGAGAGACAGAGAGGTCGGTCTGCGCTCGCACAGSCCCATGGGTGGCACGGCACGGCACAAACAGGATCCGGGCAGGGATCTACCAACATCCGCAGCGAGCTGAGTTCGGAGCATTAAGCTCCGTTTCCCCAAGGCTACAGGCAGTGGAAAGGGATCAAGATTTTGGCTGGAAAAGGTCTCCTAAAACATCTGGAGCAAGCTTTTGTCAGAGATCACTAATGAGGAYGCTAGGAAAGAGAGCCTGGAGAAAGGGAGAGAGGATGTGCAGCAGGGCAGGGACAAGATCTGGAGGAGAAATGAGAAAGTCCAGACACCAAGTCCCAAGCTGTAACCAACAGAGCACATTCCCCATCTCCCACCCCTCAGCCTGGGCACCAAAAAGCAGGGCTGGCATAGAGAGCACCCATCCTGGGCTGTGCCAGCACATAAGTCCAATTCCTCCCCTGGAGTAAAGGTACCCAGATGAGACAACGAAGATCAGACATAACAGAAAACTTGCGTGCGCACGTGTGTGTAGACAACAGAGGATGGGAAGGAGAAGGGGAGCTTGCAAAAGCCACTCTTGTTCCCAGACAGCTGCAAGAGGAGGAATTTATGACCTGAGCGGAGAGGCTTTGCTGCTGCTTGACAAGACCTGAAGGATTTACAGGGCAGCCAGCTCTGACGCAGACAGGCAGGCGCCAGGGACACTGCGCACACGAGGTGTGCTTCGCTCTCTCGCCGTTTGGAAGTCGTCCTTCTGCCGCGCAGTTGGAGGGTCACACCTGGGGGACGGCTGGAGGAGGGAAGCTTCAAAGCAGAAAGAACAGATGCCAGCTCCTGCGGAGCTCAGAGAAAGGGTGGAGCGAGCTGCACATCAGGGGAAGAGAGCCACAAAAGCACCTTGCTTGTTAAGAGCTCCCAGCTGCTCAGAGGGAGGGATGGGTCCTGTRCCCAGAGCCACCCCCTGCTGCAGTTTTCCCTCGTGTTCAGTGCTGCTGAGCTCTGGCCCTGGTCACAGGAGTGTGGAGCTCAGCAAGACTGACTCAGATCGGAGGTTACAGAGAGATACAAACGCGAGAGCACATGGACCGGCAGCTGCTAGAGATAATAGCCACCTGGCAGAGCAATTATTACAGGCTCTCAACAGCAGGCAAGAGGGCAAAGAAGTGGTCTTATGACCAACTGCAGGGGAAATTATTTTGGGGAGGGGACCTTCCCGGCTCCACACGAGCAAGTATGAATGAGGGCACCCCTGGACAGATCAGCTTCTGCTCRGAGTCCTCCCATCCAGCCCCCAGAGCCAACTGCGGGACAGGGAGGAGTGACAAACCCAGACCGGGCTCCTGGTSCACTGCCAGACACAGCCCACCTCTCTCTGCCACCCCGAGGGCTGCCCAGCTGCCTGCCCTGGGGACACACATGAACTCTGCCTGCTCCAGCGCTTTGCAGCTGAAACAGCAAGGAGAAACACACTCGGGTGTGCGTGCACTTACCCAGGTGTTGTCTCACCTCTACGAACCATCGGGCAACGGCACGGGACACTGGTTGTGGTGTCAAACAGAAGAAAAAGGGAACCAAAGGAGAAAGGGCAAAAGCCATGGGGAGTTCGCTAGTTGTCAGAAGAGAATGAGTCAGGAGCACTGATGTTAGCCCCAATTTAGGTATCATTTTGCTGGGTCATTTGGCTAAAACTGGCAGCAAACCAGGAAATAACCCTGACCAGCTGCCCCTACCGGTGTGGGAAGCAAGTGAAGCTAGAGGGACACTCCAAGCATGGACACAAAAGCTCAGCACTCAGCTGGGAAGATCCAGAGCTAAGAAATGCTTCTAATGAACATACAGCTGCAGGAAGAGGCAGGGCTGAGCCCTGGAAATGTGAAACGTGAGTCTTCCTTAGATGTAGGGCTAAGACTCCTCTGCCTCCGCAAGCCCCACAGGCTAACTCTGACAACCCAGAGAGGGGAACTGGGTCCCTGCAGCCCTTCGGCTCAGCACAGACCAGCAATGACAGGAGACAGGTTCTGGAGATGGAGAAGAAGCCAGAGATCACAGAGCTTAAGGAGCATTTAATCAAATGATGTGCTGCGAGTTTCCCTGAGCATAGTCTGAGATCTTTAAAGTGACATTAACACGGCCCCTGAGAGGAGAACAGGCACTGGGAGAGAGGGGGAGAACACTTTAAAGCCCCATTTCCAAAGACTCACTAGAATTGCTGCAGACAGATAATGATGTGATAGCCCCTAGAGAAGTGAATAATTTATACCAGTAAAAATTATAAATATAACACTCTCTCCATCATGTCTATTTTGACCCAGACTGTGCAGAGAGCTCCACAGCTAAGGGTTCGGCACACCAAGCGTGCAAGGCTACTGGGAGAAATAAAATCCCATTTAGAAAGTGTCAGTTGCTGCATCTTCTGGACTTCTTGCTTTAGAGCTATGAGGCTTCATCGGGCTCTTTTCTGGAGAGTCTGAAGGACTCAGACACTTCATATCTTTCGGCTCCAACTTCATCTCAGCTTAATTAAAAAAAAGCAACAACTACAGTTATGGAAGTGTTAAGTCCAGAACAAGCAATACAATTTAACGACCCTCGTTGTGGCCCAGCCGCATTCTCATGATCTGTCATTACAGCTGCCTGAAGTATCTGTTTTTCAGGATGGTTTAAAGCCCAGACGCCTACAAGGCCTCTGCAGCATTTAAAAAAATGGCAAAAGCTGCCAAGTGCCAGAGCTGACCATGGCAGACTGGTCCAGGCCCTGCCCCTATTCCTAAGCTCCCTGCAGCCAGCAGAAAGCTGCTTTTGGAGGCATCTTCTTCTAGTTAGTGACGAGAGGGGCTCTGGAAGCAGCCACATGGTCCTTGACGCTGATGGAGGTGGGATCACACAGTGTAATTATAGATCTCTCCGCGTGCTCTCCTCTAAAAGAGCATCTGGAAGGAACCCACACACCCAATGTGTTTTGCTTTAGTAGGGCTGTAATAGAGCCTGTCTGCTCTAGCACGGTCTTGAGACCTGGGCCAGTCGGGGTGTGTAGAGTAAAAAACAGCTGCTGTGCAGGATTTTTGCTCCAACTCTCCCTGCAATGGGCTGACAGTCATGGCAGCCTTGCCACAAGGGYGTGTGAAGGCAGGAGGGGGTTGTCTATGGCTAGGGGGGCTCCGACAGAGGCTCTCCCTGCGTGCAGGCAGGGCAGGATGGAGTTGGCCGCCCCTTCAGCCCTGGCCCTGCCTACCTGTGAACTGTGCGCTGAGGACCTGCGGGTTGTGGATGATGTCCTTCCAGAGCTGCTCAAACTCAGGTATCCTTGCAACGTTTTGCAGCAGCCGCACAAGGTCCCGGCCGATCATGAAGCAGTCCATGAACTGGGGAAAGGAGAGGAAAAGTCTCATTTACTGTTTACCTGCTCCTGAGCAGGGAGAAGGGAGAAGGCACTGAGGGGCAGGAGGAGGGGAAGGGAGGAACAGTCAGTCCTGCAACCTTACGGCCAGCTCCAGATGATTCACTCTTTGCACAATATCTACACTCCTGCCCCTGGCAGCCTGCCCCTCTTTTGAAGCTAGCAGGTTCTGAGAGGCAGGGTGACAGGCGGGAAGGTCAGCAGCTATTTTAAAATGTTCTCTCTCTTGTAAAGCAAACAATCAGCCCATAAATCTGACATTTTCTCTCCAGGACTGCAGCCAGTCTCTGAAGCTAGGACTTGACACTTGGTCCTTCCCACCCAGCAAGGAGGAAGAGGAGAGTGGGCAGCACTCAGAGCTGCAGGAAGCTGCAGAACCATCACGTCCCGCAGGGCTAGGATGCCAAACGCAAGGATTTCTGCCTACACCTAGCTTCGGTAGCTTCTCCTGCATGATGTGGACCGAAGAGTGGCCTGGAGCTGGCTATTGTGTTCTCTCTCAGTCTGCAAAGACACTGGCTGCCTCCCTAAGGGAGGAACTGATGTTCTTGCAGCTACAGTAAGCCACAAGCACTGAGGTGCCACAGCAGCAGAAAGAGAATGGTTTCAACCCTTGTGGGCCTGAATAAAAGAGACTGAAATGAGGCAGCCCCAACAAAACAGCTGCTCTCCCCCTCTCTACAGCCTGGAGTCGGACACGATAGCTGCTGTAAATGGGTTCAAAAGCCATTCACAGCCTGCGCTGAGAATGAACCACACACCACTGCCTGCATGGTGCAAGCTGGGGGGTGCCTCTGAGGAACCAGCACGTCTCACACTTCCAGCTGCACAAGGAACGCCGGCAATGCCACCACACACAGACACAGACTCCCCAGAGAGGCAGGTCTCTTTTCCCAGCCATCCCCTGAGTCCCCTGATTTGCTCACCCGTTCACGGAGGAGGGAGATGCAGAAATCCACCTCCTTTTGACGAAGAACCTGGAGCTGAGACGTGCCATGATGGTCCACGATGAGCCGTAGATACGTGTACACYGCCATGGCTATCAAGAGGCTGCTTTTCAGTACCCACTCTCTGTAAAGGAAGAAAAAAACCAAAGAAACACCTTCAGCTACCTCTGTGAGTGAACCACAGCCAGAAGTGATATAAACATGGACACTCAGGACAGAGGAAACTGAGGCACAACAGAAACAGCAAGGGCAGGGTCTCCAGCCTGTTGTGCCAGCCCGGAGAATGTTCATCCACGGACCATTCCCTGCTCCGTATCAGGTGCTTGCTACACTTTGGTCCACCTCTTCCTCCCCCAGGACATTCCCATCACACTCTACCAAATGGGTGCTCGCACCCCAAGCTCTCTGGCAGGGTGGCAGGCGTGCTCATGCGACACGCTGGGTGGATTTCCAGGGCCGTAGACACATTCACTGCCACAACAATCTAAGGTATTTGCAACTGCAAGCAATAAAGTGCTCAGGAGCGAGTGGAGGGAGCAGCTGCCCCACAAATAGACTTGACCTCGATGCTAATACCAACCACCACAGGAGCCTCTTTACTGATCTCCATAGCCAGAACAGCACCGAGCAAGAGACAATGCACCAGGACAAGCCACAAAGGACCTTCCCRTATGATCAGGCTCCAAATGCTCTCATGCACACCCATGCAAGAGGTGTTTTCATGCTCCCCTGCCGCCAGTCTGCCAGTGCCAAGTGGATTAGTCCAGCAAAATCGGTGGCATCCTGAGCAGCAGGTCACATAGAGCAGCTGTTAATGAGATACGGCAGCTCTCAAGCCCTGCACTGGGCTGGGAAGCAGCTCCTGCAGCACTGGGGGCAGAAGAAGAGCTGCCCCTGCCCTGGCTTGACCAGGCAAYGGTGTATGGGGCAGAAGGAAAAGAGCAGTCATGACTACTGGGGAGCTGGAAGCACCAAATGGCAAGAACTGGGGAAAAACAGATGTGCTTAAGATCAAATACTAGGAGGATTTGTGAAAGGGCAGATCTAGCTGCGTAGAGGGTCTGCRGTGGGAGAGACATCGCAGCCCCATTGTGGGCACGGCAGGAATCTGTCCTACCTCAGGGAAGGACAGGGGCAAGCAGTGCTCTGGTCAGCGCAGGGGCTCTGTACCCAGGACTGGCTTTCTGGAAGCAGATTTATTTCTCAGCCAACCAGCTTCACATCCTGAGCGCAGGCAGGTGCTTCAGCCCCGCTCCCTCGGAGCRGCAGAGCCCACCGGCAAAGCGTTTCCACATTGGCTGCTCCATTGCTGTCTCCTGCCTGTGCTGCCCTGCCTGCTCCGTGCAGCAGTGCCCTGTCTGCTGGGTGTGCCGCGTTCTCAACCTCCCTTATCTAAGCRCAACAATAAATATTCTCGGTCCATAAAAAGGACCTCGTCAGCTTGGTTATTTGCACTGGATGCCAAGAACGGGCCAGGCCAGCTCGGTGCCTCCAGCGTGATTGATCACCCACAGCATCCCCTGGCTCAGCGAGCTGTAAATCAGAAGCCCCATGGAAGTGCCACCGCTGCGTGCGGCAGCTGTAATGCCACAGCCACCTGAAGAGACATCAGCCCAGCAGCAAATGAGTCAGCTGCCCTAAATCACCGGGGGGGAACCTGGGAAGATGTGACAAGCGTTTGTTTTCCCAGGCTTTTCTCCCTGCAACTAGCTGGATGCTAGGAGCAGGTTAATTAGTCGGTTGGGCGGGCTGGCCTGGCGGCACACGGCGCTGAGCGGAGGTTACGTTAGGGAGGATGTGGGAGTAATTAAGGCCGGGATCCCGGGGGGCTGGCAGGTCAGCATCTCCCCCTTTTCCCAGTGAGGACTGTGCAGAAAATAAAAATGCTGTCAAAGGGGGGCAAAAGCCACCCACAGCCACAGGATTCATCGATCCAACAGGCAGAGAAAATGAAAACACTCAGAAGAAGCTTCGCACTCGTGCCGCCATTAGCAGCAAGAAGCTAAATTAACACCCCGCTTTCGAGAGGTAGCGGACTTGCCTCCTCTCCGAGGCAGGCAGTGCTTGAGAAGCAGCTTTGCTGTAACTGTTTTTAATTAAACCAAGCACTCAACACTCTGAATGTGGCATCAGATCTTCACACGCGTGGCTTTAATTAAAGCTCTGGCTTTCCCCTAATCAAAGCACATAAATCCCAGCAAAGAGCTGCAGGTTCTCCCTTGGGCTCACTTCCAATCCTCAGCTCTCCTCGTGCTCAGACAGTTTTTGTGCTGCTACAGTACGTATCATTGACACTCCAGCAATACCTTCAACAGGGGCTGAGCCTTTTCCTCTCACAATCTGCTCCTCTGACAAACTCCTCTCCTCAAGTGACAAAGCTCAGCTGTTATTTAGTGCACGGGGCTTTCTCCTGCAGACCCGCGTCCAGATGTGGCTTTGGATCACCACTGAGAAGCTGCTATTTCTCCCACAGTCCAGCTGTTTGCAGTTATTTGTTTGCAAGACAAGAGCTGCAACGTGCTTTGGCAAGACGAGGAGCGCTTCCGAGATGCTCCAAGGTGTGGGGTGGCAGTGGCGAGTAGCACTACCCCACGGGAAGACCACATCAAGAGCTGGTAGGGGCTTAAATACAGTTGGGAACAGAAGAGTTGAGCTTAGCACAAAGGCAGTCGAGGCAATACTGCAAAGAACCGAAGGTCAGCCAAGCCCAGAAGATCTCAGAGGGTCTCTCCTTCCCGTGTGTGGTGGGGCACTAGATGGCACTCGCAGCAGGACACATCCGCACAGCTATTCCCGGAATAAAAATCACTGGGACTGTTAGCTGCGGCCAAATAAATGCTTTAACAACTTGATTGTTAACCGCCATAATAAGCGATTTTAGGAAAATTGCTGCTATTATAGACAGCGCTCGGTGAAAAGCTATAGGCTATTTAAAAATAATGACTCTGCCCAGCCAAAGGCTGCAGCTAGGAATTCTGCTTATCATCAATTAGTGGCTGCTTTGCCAACAAAGGACAATGCTGAGCCCATAGGACAATACTTCCCAGAYGGCCTGTCCACAACAAATTAAAGTTGCAGCCCTGATGAAGCAGGAGCTGTTTAAACACAGGAAGCTTTTTGGGCAATTAACTCTGTCCTACTCCTCCAAAAGGAACACCTCCCCCGCAGCTCGGGAAACTCAGGAAGAAAATATTCCTGGGATGCTGCTCCCGAGCCACGCGTGCTCCTCAGCCACAAGAGGCGATGCCACCCCACTGCCCAGAGGGTGGGATGACCACCCACCAGGTGCCGCACGTGAGGGAATAGCTGTGTCCTTGCACATGGCTCGGGGAGAGGCATCAGTCTGTGCAGACCATCTTATTTGACGTGACGTGCAGCCCCTCTCCAAACCCCGCAGAGGAGGTTGGCTAATGGAGGGACTTCAGGACACTCTCCCACACACAACCTGCAGCAAGAGGGCTCCGAGAGCTAGAAATTCATGCCACGGCTTGAAAATAYGCTTGGTAACACAGTAAGGGAACGCAGAGGTCTTTTGCGCAGGAAACGTGATCAACACACTCCCACGCAGGCTGTCACCGCCAACACRCCGCCCCGAAATCTGCCTCTCTTGCACCGAGCAGGACAACCACCCTCTTAGCAGGCAGACGAGGAGTGCTCTCCCTCGCTTTGTGCCTGGCTGCTGCTCTCTTCAGACTGCACCAGCCTTCACCAGYGCCTCCCAACCAGCCGTACCTTTGCTCAGTCAGTATCTCCAGGACATTCTCAGCCAGCCAGATATTCTTCGCTGTCACGTCCCCACCTGAAAGCAAAAGAGCAACAGGGAAAAGCCAGTCAGATGCTAATGGGTGCAGTTCTGTTGCCAGACTCAACTGAACCACCGACCGCTTCGATCCCTGCATCCCCAGTAAGGCAAAGCTAATTAAGGAGTTTGCTCCCTGTCTGGTGCACACACTCCTGCCTGGTCCTGCTCTGCCTGCCACATGTGCTTGGCTATTCCTAGATATAGCACATTTCTAGGTACAAGTGCCTTTCTGTTAGGGGATCAAGGGGGTCTTTGCTGCAACAGTATTCTTGCAAAAGAACTGTGATAATATGGAGTCAGTAATTATCCTTCTGGAAAGCAAAGGAGAAGCCAGAAAGGTATGAGATTCAGTAGCTGGAAAAGAGAAAACCTTTGCAGCTGCTCAGCCTACAAAGGAGAAACAGCATCTGCAAAGAATGCCCACACTCTCAAATAAAGGCCAGGTGTCAAAGTGGTGTCTTGTCTCATACCCTCAGTGTGGGCCGTCAGCACGAAGCTAGAGCCTTTGGCTGACATCGCCGGGAGCAGAGCGGGACTCCTGCTCCTCGCAGGGGCACAGAAAACGCCTAAAGCAGGCAAGCCAAAACAATGGGATCATAACAATTAAGGCATCGTAAAAGCGGTGAGAAGTGAGACAGCGGCGTCCTTCCAGAACAGAAGGGGCCCTGAACGGGGAGGTGCAACCGAGGGGAAACAAGGGATGCCTTCACCAGTGGTTTTTAAAATGTTCTGTTTACACTGTGACAACAGGGCCAGGGCAGCTTGGCTCACACTCAGGACTCTGTCCCCTCCCTCTCCATTCTTCCTCCCCTGAAGAGCAGACACGGCAATTTCCAATCCAGGCTGCCCAGCCCCGTGTCACAGGCACATACAATAAAAACACAATGTCAGGTTTTACGGTGGGACATTAATTCCTCCTTCGTGGACGTCAGTGGCCAGCACCAGCGCCGAGTAGAGAACACGGAAGAGGCACCGTTCCTGTGAATCCGGAAAGGCGTGTGCATGTGTGCGTGTGTATGCGTGCACGGCTGTGGGGTGCTTACACCGAGGGCTGGGGGGAACACACTACAGGCTACCATACGGCCAGATCCCTGGAGGAGCTACTGACTTCACGCGGGGTGAAGCAGCCTCCTGTGTCTCTGATGAGTTACAGAGGAGCCACATGCTCTTGCCATCCCAGAGGTCAGAGCAGGGACTACGGATGATCCTGGTGCTCTTGCACAATGCTACAGGGCGAAAGCTGGCAGCAACAGGAACCAATACACTTCCTGACTGTTAGAGCATTTGCCAGAAGCCTCCTGGCTCTCTCTGTGATTCACCCCTTGTAGAGGCTGTTGGGATCAACAGACTCTTGAAGACTTATCCTCTGCTCCATCCTCCCTGGAGAGATTTCCTCACCAGACAGGTTGGGGCAGGCTTGGTGCCTGCCAGTGAGCCCTGCTCCTGCCTGTCAGCTGGGTACAGAGACACTCGGGAAGCCTGTCCGGACCTGGCTGCACAGCAGCACAGGCTCTGGCTCTGACGCCAAGTGCAGCATGCCACGAGTCAGCCCTGGTACGCCACCGACAGTGCCCAGCCTGTTGGTACGAGCAGGGGGGATGCAGGCAGCAGTCACCTTGCCCCTGTGGCACAACTCACCTGCAATCTGCTTCATGAAGGTCATGCAGACGCCATCCGCACCGAGCACCCCACTCTTCACCAGCTCCCGCAGCAACCACACCAGCTGGGCAGAGGGAGAGACCAGTGCAACTTTTGCCACAGACCCCCGCCCCAACACCTCTCCCCGACACCRTGGCTGCCTCGGCTGGCAAATGCCACCACGTTTCCCTTCCAAAGGCGAGTCCTTATCATGGAGCAAAGGAGTTCCACCGGTGCCGACTGCCCCCCAAGCTCTCCACACTCAAACGCCCTCTGCTCATCGTCTGCCTGGTTGGTGTGAAAGGAGCGATTGTGGGGAGAAGACCTTCTCCTCACCTGGGTCCGACAGGTGTCCTGCAGCTTCAAGTACTTCTCCATGAGAATATGGTTGATCTTGTTGAGAACGATGTTCATGCCATCTCGGCTCACCAGTGCCAAGTCCCGGTAGCACTGCAGCAGAGACGAAGAGCAGGAGATGGTTACAGATGAAGGACCATAACGAAAAACATACAATGGTTTTATCAAACCTGACCAGATAACAGCAAATAAATGAAAGAACAGGGAAAGAACATCAAGGCAAGCAGACTCTCATGGGGTGACCTGAATCGGCATCCCAGGGTCAGGCAGGGAGAGCCATTAATCCTCTGGGGCGTTATAAATTGACAGCTGGATTCACTGGATTTAGCCCCAGGAGCCAAAGGTTTCTCACTCCAGAACGGACACTGTCGGGTATCCCTGTCCCCTCATCCCAGTCTTCCCTGCACCCTGCCACAGCTCTGGAGAGACCAACACTAGAGAGAAGACAGACAACGGTCCTTCAGGAAGGATCAGTTAATAAACAGTCACATCCAGATCGCTTAAGCGTCCCCCCTGCTGCTCTAATCTCCCCAGCACCAGTGACAACTGGAACCGCACTGAAGATGCCCGCAGGACTTGGGGTCACTACGATGTGATGCTGGTTCAACACCACGGGAGCTCCATGGAGGTGCAGGAACGGAGGCAGATTGTCCCCATGCCACCCGCTCCTGCTCACACAAGAATTCTGAGGTCAGGCAGAGCTGAATTTGGAGACTGTCCAGCTGAAAACCATGCTACCATGTTGGCTTGTTTCGGGTTAGAAATCCAGACACCCTGCCYGCGGTCTGAACCGGCAGATCTGGTGGGGCTCTGCTATGGGAAGAGGGCACTATCGTAGGGAAAGGAAGGACTTTCTCCACTCTCATCTGCCACCAGCAGCCAAACAAAATGCTGGCCAGAGAGCAAAGGTGCTGGCTCTCCCTTCCCCTCTGGTCAGGACAGCAGGGGGTGGAAGGTGATTAGGAAGTAATTTGCTAAGTGGTTCTGCATGAATGTTAATTTGTGCCAGTAAATGTCATGATATTCCAGAGAGCAGGGGTCTGGTCTCTGCATCCTCCTTTAGAGAGTTAATGAGGCCTCAAAAGATCTCTTTGATTAGACTCCCTGTGCTCAGGCTTTCTCCCTCCCTTTTTCATATAGCACTGTGTAAAAGAAATATATATAAAACCAATCCCAAACAAAAAAACAGAATCCAAGAGGTGTAGACTCTTTGGGGCCTTTAATTGCTTTTGAAATGCTAAATGAATACCCACAAAGCAGAGCCAGACTCAAAGTCTCCACACAGACGACTACCTGGCCAGGAATGCACAACATCTCCCTCCGCTGCATCAGCTTTGAAAAAGAAACACATACATCACCCCGATGGGAAAATGCAGGGGATAGAGCTGGTCCAGGACACAGCCGGCCAGGGAGCACGCGGGATGCCAGTTCCCCTGTGATCTGCCCAGATTCAGATGAAGCTTTTACTTCATTTGGAAAACGCCAGTGTTGTCAGGTCCCTACCCTGCCTGGATCCTACCTCCTGCACTTGATGACAGGATTATGACCACCCATCGCCCCTGGCGCTTCCCTCTCACAGGCAGGTGCATTTCTGCACCCTTAGGAGCAGCAACGAGATGAACGTTTTTCATCTTAGTAGCTTTTCTTTGTGGTTAGTAGCTTCTGTGTTCAAAGAATTCATGCTTTTCTGGGTGAAACATCTAGGCTTTGGTTTTCTGCCAGACGTGTGTGAGGTGCAGTGTCCGTATCTCCATTTAAAGCCACCAAGAGGTCCTGTGATACGGCCCTGACAGCGTGGATTAGTTCCCGACCGGCTGGGCTGATTCTGGCAGCATCCTCAGGAGAAGGGCTGGAACAAACAGCTAGAAGAAACACTCTAAGGGATTTACTTCTGGTTCACTCTTTAACTCCCAGGAGGAAGGACACCATAATCCTATTACCTAGGGAACTTTGGCAGCTCTTCACCTTGCTTACTGCATACTTCCTCAAATCCCATGAGCAAACACTGCAGAAAACCAGAACGCAAACCGCACCTACAATGTTGCTGATCCTTAGCCCAAAGTACAACTGGCCAGAGGAGAACAAGTCCCATTTTATCAGGGTCACGGTAGTATGGCATGTCACCGACCGGTTGCTTAGACAGGTCAGACTGGACCCCTGCCTAGCAGCCTCCGGCACAAGGATGGCAGCAATAACCCAAAGGAAGGTGCTTGGAGAAAATCTTCAGGGCTCCAGCAGCTAGGGGGTGGGGAGAGAACCTGAATTTCTTGATTATTGCCAAGGTTGCAAACAATCCATCGTCTCCTCCCCGCTCTCGGCAGATTGGGGCCGCCACTCGCACAGGCCATTTAATTAACAGGAAGGAACAAATGATAAATGTTCGCTTTAAATGAGGGGAGAAGAAACAAACAAAAAAAACAAACAAAAAAAAGAAAACAGCCATCGAGTGGAGGAGAGAGGCCCCCTCCCGCCCAGCACCAGGGCAGAAGAGGCACACAGCGGACAGATGCCGGAGGAGATATCAGGGAAGCGCTGCGCTCATCTGTGGGGAGGGCTCCRTGCACTCTGATCCCGGAGCAGAGTGTTAATTAAAGTGAGAGGTGCCAGGCGGAGGAGGGAGATCTGACGGATCAGTTGCTGTCACTTTGATATTTGAAGGCGGTCAAGTGTCCCTCCTCACAGCTGGACAAGTTTAGCACAGCTAATCTCTCCTGGCTGGAGTGTCAAGGCAACAAAGGGGGAGGAGGAGACCTGCATGTTTCAGCCGATCCTCCGTTGCGGCGAGGGCCGTGCCACCGTTTCTTTAATCGATCAGTGAGGGGACGGGGCAGCTCAAGCCCCCTCCCAAAAAGGAAAAGAGATGTGTTTTAAACAGCCTCTCCAGGAGAAAGAGAGGGTACTCCACCTCCCCTCCATGTACCAGCAGATGCAGGCGGGGGACAGTGAGGCCACGGTGCAAGACAAAACGGATCCGCACGTCAGGGACAGACATCCACTGAAGAAATACAAGATGACCAAGCAGATGGCATGGGATGCCTCTGCTAGCGTGCTGGGACTGGAGCACATGCTGCACCCCCTGCTTGGCTTCTAGGGCAACAAGCGCTAAAATACCCTTGAATGCAAACATGGCCAGCTACAATATCCACTTTTTTTTTTTTTTTTTGGCAAAACAACAGGTCCCAGGAGTATGGTGAAGCCTCGTGGGGTATGCTTGATTCAGAGCAGCACCACTTCCACGCCAACCTTGCTGGGTTTGATGCTCCCTGACACAACGGTCCCATGCTGACACCTGAGGCTGCGAATCTTGACCTGTGACCAGATGTGGGAATGGTTATTGCAGACGACTGGGGCTGGCTGCGCTGAGCGTCCTGGACCCGTGGGCTTCTCGCTGGAGGATGAACAGAGCTCTGCCCTCTGTGTGACGATTTCAGAGCTCTCTCAAGAGTCTCGCAAGATGCCTTATCAGTCAGGCAAGTGTTAAGCCCTCTTCATAGGCAGGGAGCAAAGGCAAGGCGTAACTCCCCGCCAAAGCCTGGTAGAAAAAATCACTGACTGGCTTCCTGTCCTTGCTGTCTGGATACAGGGCAGGTGGCAGCAACACATGACATCAGAGCACAGCAGACTGGCAGATCCAATTACTCCCTAAGAAAAGTAACGTGCTCCGAAGAGCAGATCTGACAAGAGCAGGAGGACCAGCCACCTCTAATTAACGTGGCCATGAGCAGCAAAGCATGCCCCCAGCCTGCCATCTCAGGGAGACGGCGTCGGTGCCTGTCAGCAGTTCGGTCGCAATGGAGACAGACCGCTCACCCCCTCGCTCCCCTTTGCCAGAGGGGAATGTGCCGGGCAGGTTTCTCTCGGCCCCTCGCAGTGAGATGGCCAGCGAGTGCCGTGTGGATGGAAAGCCGGAACATGCCGGACTCGCTCAACCTTTGCTTCCAGTGTATGGAAGCACCTGCCCCATGAGTCTTATGCTCAGTTAACAGTGTCTGGATACTCCCCACTGCATCCCAGCTGTGGTCCACCACATCCTAGAGGGGAGAAGAGCATTTTATTCGATGTGGAGGAGGTGCACCCTTCGGAAGACCATCCTGTAGAGTGCTGCTAGTCAGCAACTAGAAATACTCTTTGGCTCCTGCAGTGTCTTAGAAACAAGGATGTGTTCAGCGGCGCTCCGAGCCTCAGCTAGATTCAGTCTCTCCAGGTTTACAAGTCTTGTGCTCAGCGCACAAGGCAGAATCAGGCCAGAGCCTAAGGACAGCAGGGCTGGGGACTCTGCGGTCAGGGTTTGGGAAGGCCTCAAGCCAACAAGGAGACAGAGCAAAACACAGCCATCTAACCGAAGAGAAATCTGACTTGCACCAGCACCGTAAGCAGTCAGGCCTAAAGACTCCCAGGAGAAGCGTGTTTTGCTTTCAAGAGGTGATTTCTGGGGAATGGAGCTGTACCTTCATTGACAAGGACCGTCCCATCTAGCAATGCCAAGGCAGCTATGAGTTCCGGGAGCTAATGCGGATCTATTGCTTTGGCGGAGAGAGCTCTGCCCTCATAGCAGTGATTAAATCAAGAGAGAATATTGCATGAGTCACCTTCAGTTCAGCGCAGCGCCAGGATTTACAGAACATCCCTAATGGCACGCCACTCAGCCACGCTCGCGGCAGACCCTGCCGACTTCAAGAGTCCACTTCAACCCTTTTAAATTCTGTGCAACACCTGTTAACTGAAACGCATCCAAACAAGGACCCCCGGGTCTCACTCGCCACACGCAGCCCTTCCAACAGTGCTTTTGTTTTTCCTTGTAGCTGCTACAAATAGGTCTGGTTTCTATAACAAAATATAATTTTCAAGTCCCTCCCCAAGCACCCCCAGTTTGTAGCAACAGCACCAAATCCACATCCAAGATCTTTAGAATCCAAAACATTCATCTTCCTGTAGGTAACTACAATTTTAAAATCACAGTTTACAACAGGTCGTTAAAAAGAGTTATTCAAAAATTAAATCCGGTCTGTGAAATTAATAGAGGTGGACTGCTAAAAAGCAATTTTCTCTAGGAATTGAACATGTTCCTCCTCTAGAGTCTAGGTGGTTATTTCTGTAGGCATCTACATCTGGCTTCCAGCATGCAAATCCGTTCTGGGCCTCCAAAGACAAGGCAGAAACTGGGAAAGGCCTTACAGTTTCTTGAAGAATCAGTACTCGCCTCCCACAGTGAAAACCAATTAATTCTAGGGCTGTGAAAGAATGCAGCCGAGCTCCCTTCCCTGATGGCAGTATCTGCATTCCCCTGAGCAGCAGCTGCTGCAGCCCCTGTGCCACGTGGACACAACAAAACCAGGAACGGTCCAAGCAAAGTCATTGCCCTGCTACAATAAACACTGCCCAGCGCTGAGGGTTCCAGCCAGGCGCCTTCCGCCGCCTGCACGAGACCCAAAACTTCCACAGCTTCGAATCCCCGGCTGCCTGGAAAGCAAAATCTCTCGTGGACAAACTTTCCGCACTCACCGACGGGCGCAGGCGTGCCTTACCTTCTGTGCCTGAGCAGGTTCGGTCAAGACCAGAGTGAAAAGACCCAGGCAGATCTCCTCATGCTGGGGAGTTCCTTTACATATCTGAGAGAGAAAAATGCAAGCGCCATCGGTGAGCAGGTGAGATGGGATGTTAGAGGAAGATCAGTAAAGCAACAGAAGAAGGAAACCCCTCTCAAGCCCACCAAATGGGTGGTCAACAGAGCACTCAGCAGCCCGCGAGGAATTCAAAGCAGGATCACAAGGGAATACAGAAAACATACAGGGTCTCCCTAACATTTGTACCCCGTTGCAAAGTTAACGCTGGTGCAAACCTCTCGGTGCTGAGAGCTTTCCAGTGGTTTTAGTTGGACCACTTCATGATATCTCATTACTGAGGGGCAACAAACCCCCAGACAAGAACAGCAGCAGATCCCTGAGCCCTGTCCTGCGGCTGGGGACCTGCCCAGGCTCTTCTTACAGACTTTTCTACAACCTGTTCATCCAAGTGGGAAAGCATTTCATGAGCTTCAGAGCCCTGAAATCCAGCCTGGGTTGCCGACCTTTTCCCATTAAGGGAAGGCAACTCTGTATCGCTGACTCCAACAGCCCAAGGTGTTCTGGGGAGGAAAAAATGCAATCAGCATGTCTGAGAGCCCATTAACATGTCACACGACAGTTTTCCTTATACGGTAACATCTGCAGCTTGCTGGCAAGTATTTTAAGACTACACAGAGTTAGAAATACATGCTCCATCCCTCAATAGAAACGCTGAACCTGTCCTTTCCAGTGGTGCGGCTGTTTGGAGGCCAGGAAAAAGCTGACCTGAGCAGCGCAGGAGTACAAAAATACACGAGAAACGCAAATACCAGCAGCACACGCACAGTGACAGACTCCTGCGTGCGTGCACATGTACAGAGCACTCGTATGCTGGGAGAGAGACACACTCAGCCAGATTTCAGCAAGAAATTGCACTGCAGGTCGGCTTTCAAATAAGTGACTAGACAAGGATTAAACCCGCAATGTTGTTTTGTCTTTTAACTGTAATAGCTCTGGGAATCCTTGACAGGCTGAGAGCTGCGAGAGCACAGCAGGCTCCATTCCCCAGCCTCTTCGTATCTGCCTGTTCTTTGTGCCTCGCTAATAGCTTGCATGCCCGCTCCCTCAGACAGAGATCCGTGCAGGTACAATATACCACGAATTATTTCATCCAGGCAGGATTTCTCATCTCTCAAGGAGATGACACTTACGTGAGCATTGAGGGCATCGTTAGCTTCCCTCTCCGACAGCCCGTTGGTTAGCGAAGTCACGATGCCCACACACCTTTCTAGTCTCTGAAACAGAGAAAAGCCAAACATCACAAACTTGGAAGAACAAGTACACTCGAGCACATCCTCGCCAAGACAAGACACAGCAGAGGCTGCTTCGACCCCCACCCAAACACCTGAACGGACAGAAAAACAGCCAGCGACGCAACAGCCCTTCTTGGCTCATGTCAAGGCTCCGAACCTCCTGCCAGCTGGAGAAGCTACCGCTTCATCAACGTTCATTTATTCACAGGTTTGGGTTTTAAATACTCTGCTGACACTGCTCAAAGAGCCAAAAAGTAAATGCGTGATTATTCAGCGATACTAATACTGATGTCACTTTGATATGAGGCCAAGACGCAGTTGTGCAAAGGCTGGATTTGAGGCAGGGTTGTCAATCCTCACTCTGAGAGCGGAGCAGCACCCTGAGATGATGAGCTGTCCCCGGCCCCCAGCACAGGGAAGCCAGAGCCCATCATCCCGCAGCTCCACAGTGCAAGACCCACCGCTCCTGTCCGTGTGGGAGCCCTGGGCTGCGGGGCAGCAGCCTGGAAACCTTCTGTTCTCATCACTTAACATCTGAGCAACTTCTGGCTGAGAATAAACAGCAGGAGCAGATGTTTGCATGCAAGCACCCCGAGGGATGAAGTGACGGGAAGAGCCATGAAGTCAGGACTGCTAAGTTACAAGAGCGCAGGCATCAAAATACTGGAGAAGCAAATGGCAAAGGCTTCCACTCAACTTGAGAGAATTCAGAGTTGCCCCCTCTTCACGTAGGGCATGAGCAGCCCCACGCAGAAATGGTTTCTCCTGTCCAGCCGGCTGGGCACCAGCATTAGCTGACGCCTGCCTGTGGTGCGGGGAAAGTGTGACCAGGGCGGCGTGACTCTGGGCCTGGGCACGCCACGTCCTCTCCCCACCTCGTGGTGCCATCTCAGGGACGGTGACAGAAGGGCCGCATGGACTTGCAGGCTCACCACGTGCTCTCACAGCAGCGATGACACCCAAGAGCCCGCAAACAGTTGGAGCGCAGGGTTCCCGTCTGTCAGCACAACAGCGGCTCGACTGCAGGGCTCCTTTAATGCTGGGGTCTCACTCTCACACTACGACTTGCACRGCGAGACGTTGTTTGAATTAAACTCCTCCATAAACAGCTCTGTTGCCGCGTGAAGGAGATGCGCTCTGCCTTCTTTGCCGGTGCCACCGCTTCCATGCCAGAGCTGCGGACCCGGCTGGACTGTTTCGGCCACAGCAGCGACTCGAGGGTCACCGGCAGCCGGCAAAACGAGGTCTTGCTTTCGTGGAGCTTCCTTGGAGACTACAGTTAACGGGGCGGTGATCTGTTTGCACCAGGGAAAAGCGGCAAATGCAGCCTAAGACAGGCAATAAGCAGGTTACAACAAGGTTATTTCTACACAGTCACTTCTTGATTAAAATGCAAACACATCACACCGATTATGGAACTGATTAGCGACTCCTTTGCATATCAAAGGGGCTGCAGTGAAGAAGCTATTGAGAAAGAGGTCAACAGTTCTCCACTCCAAGGCAATATGAAAGAAGATGTACTGGTCAGTAATGCAGAGATAATGCCTTTGTGAAACCGGCTTTGTTCCAGGCCGAGCGATGGCATTATGAAAGAGCAATGGGGCAAAACCCATGAAAATCTCAAATCTAAAGCAGATGAATTATTTGAAAGGGAGGACAAGATCCAGTGGCTGAAAAACAGAGTTAGAAAAATCCCAGTGAGAAATAAGACAACTTGTTGGCAGATAATGCAGCCAATGAACCACCAGAAGAGCTTTGCAAGGAAGTTCAGCGTCAAATAATGTCTTTGATCTGAGACCTGCTGACAGACTTGCAGGATCAGGGTTTGGTATTCCCTTCTTGGGATAAACGGGAGACACACCAACTCGCTCCTGCCAGCTATGGAGGCTATTTGAAAACAGTATTTCTACCTTTGAGCAAGTTTAATGGTTCATGTTCCTGTAACAAGCTCTGCTGCCTCTACCGAAACCCACAGTGGAACAAGATGATGATTTCTTTGTGTTAACACCTGGTATGAGATATATTTTTACGAGCTCCAGTCCTTCCGATCGCCTCTTTCTCCCCAAAACAGATGTGTTCAACTTACTGCCACCAGCAGCTCCGACAACTGCTAAAGGGAAAGACTGGAGGAGGTTTTTCCCTAAACATGGCAGCCTGTTTACTGCGAAAACTCGATGTGCAATGATCACGCATGGTTTTTCCTGTGTATGCTCTGTTTCCTGTCTGTTGGAGTCTTTAACGCAAGAAACACGAAACTTGTGACAGTAAATCCATCAGCACTCAGGAGTATAATTAATACCTGAACCAGTTTCTCCCAACTGACCAGGCTTTTAGTCGAAAGTGCTGCTTTCCAGTGGTTTAAGAGGGATGGGAGGAAGGCTTGCCAGTTAAGCAAGGCTTGTTTCTCGAAAGTCTTCTCCTTCTGGTACCTGCGTTTGCCTGGATACGTCACCATCACCAAACCTGAGCTCCACCGCGCTCGCCAACTCATGGTGGCTCCTTCCCAGACCCGATGCTCTTGGGGAAAGATCGGGGTGAGACCAAGCCGGACCCCAGGAGACCCGCCTCGGTAGCCTGGAGCCCATTTTCAAGCCTAACCGAAGCTCCCGGCCATGCTGGGCTTGCAGAGTTGCACGGGTCCAAAGCTGGGAACGTTCTGTCCAGACCTGGACAGGACCCAAAACACACATGGGGACCGACGAGTGCTTTGAAGGAATATAAATACACTCCAAATGGCAAAGGACAGTTTCCAGACCTTGAGACCTAGTTATTCCAGTTACCACCCTGTTTTTCTCCTGCAATTGAAATCCAACATGATTTTTTTTTTTTTTTKTCTGCACCATTTCATGAGCCCCAAATACGTTTGTTTCCATCACACAATAAATAACCAGTCTCTCCCACAAGTCTAGCCGTTCACGAGAGCATTGCCGCCCCTGTGGCACCAGGGAAGCCGGCCCTACACCAGCTTTAGGAAGATCCCTGAACACTTGCCGAGTTGACCCTGCGAGCCAGGTGTAAATCAGTGCTACAGAAGGGTCCGAGTAATGCGTCTGCCTCGCTCGGGTCCCCGCGCTACTGGTTCTTCCATGGCTCCTCCATACCAGGAACAGATCCCAGTTGTCCTGGGGAAACCCCAAACCTTCCCCACCTGTAAAAGAACCAGCTCTCTTTTCCTGGTGCAGGAAGAAAAGCTCAATGGGAAGGAGGACAGCGCTGTGTAATTTGGGGCCTGGGGAACACAAGCCAGAAAGTTTCTCAGATACTAGAAAGATGAGTCCTGTCGGTGCTCAGACACGAGGCAAGCTTCATAATCCCACTCCACAACCTGCAGCCGCCCTGCCCAAGCATGGCAGGGGTGAGGCGGGCAGGGAGAGCCCGGCTGGGAGGTGGTTTCTGCTTAAAGCGAGCCCCCTCCCCGCACAGGGACGGGCAAGGGGAGCAGCGTGTGCCACCCTGCCCGCACCCTGCGTGGGGCTGAGCCCGTAACCCACCCCCTGGAGCCCCCCAGCCCCGAGCCCCAGGCACCTACCTCCTCCAACTCATCCTTGGCATCCAGAAGAGTGGAGATCAGCAACTTCCCTCCTCCTCCTGCTGTTCCCCCCTTCCCCTTCTGCATCTCCATGGCTGGGGGGGGGGAGGAGAGGGGGGAGGGCAGCCCCTATCCAGGGAGCTTGGCCTGAGAGGAGCTCCCCCTTTTTACTTGGCAATCCCCCCCCCACCCAGCTCTTCCTCGTGGGAGGACGGGGAGGGGGGTGTTTATGGGAAATACCCCCCCGCTCCGGAGCACCCCCCACTCCTGCAATGGGAAGCAATGGGGTGGAGGGGACGGGGGGACCCCTGTCTGCTCCTCAGGGGCTTCACCCCGGAGCGGGGAGGGGGTACAGGGGGGCAGAGGGCTGCCTCCCCTTAGCAGGGGTGGAGGGGCTGCTCTTTGACTAGGGCAGGCCGGGGGCCT